>JADLZK010001760.1:0-61730 GCA_015847255.1 Hyparrhenia diplandra
TTTTTGCACCCACTGTATATATACGTATCATCATCTCTCTTGTAACATGAACATGACCAAATCCAAATGTATCTCAACTTCTTGCTTCTATGTCCCTAACTAAAAGAGCTTTGAAGTGACGCCACCACATACTGTAGGTAATTAGTGAGTCGTCATCAGAGATGAAGTAGAGTAACCCTCAATTTGCATGCTCTAGTAGTCCCTCTGAAGCACAACAACTTGCTACAGTCCTCAAGTACCATTTCAAGTTGCTACTTTTGGGGATTATTGGGGGTATGCTTTGTTGTGCAACCTACTTCTTCATCATTAACAATTGTGCACAAAGCTAAAGTAGCAGTGCACAAAAGACAGTGTGACTCACAGTCTGGACTCTTGGCAGCTTTCATATAGTTTATCTACCCGGGAAGAAAGTGAAAAAAAATGCAGCTAACCTGAACGTGGGAGGACTGTAAACAGACAGGTGGCCGGAAAAGATGGTAGAAGTTTCTAGGAGGTCTCTTCTAATGCGGAGAAGAGAATTTTGCTGTGGCAGATTACCTGGAAATTTGTCTCCTATATATATATATATTTAAGATAGAAGAGGCGTTGTCTCCTTTTATTTAGAGAAAGAATGCTAAAATAGGAGATCTGTTGTAGCCTCTGAATAGCTTTTTTTACTCGTGTATAGTACTCCTAGCAGCTAAGTTGAGGTCCTACGTGAAATGGAGTGACACCTGATGCTTCCATCTTAATCTTATCCATCGCCACCAAAAACTCAATGGATTCCCGTTCGGTACATAATCATGTCGGATCAGTCATTCAGTCTCTAGTAGCCTTCAAGCAGAAACTGTGATCGATATGGCCTTCTCAGGCTATGGCCTGAGATGATATTCAGCTTATCCTAGCAAAAATACCTCCGTCCCTGCTAGAGTCTAATCTTAGCGCTAGTTTTTATTTCTTACATCGTCTAAATTTAGCTCAATAAATATATGGTCCTTTTCATGTGCAAGCTGCTTGTGCGTCACTCCCTGACCAGGAGGCCCCCATCTGCAGGCAGTCAGGGGCCTCTTCGATAGCATCTAACAGTGTGCGTGCACTGGCGTCCACTAAGAGGGCAAAAGAACTCAAAGCAGTAAAGCCTCCATTATATATATAAAAACAACAAGCACCACCATGAGGAAGGAGCTTGTAAAGTTTCCTCGAAGATCATATCCAGATCGATCCCCTAAAAAAAATAGCTGAAAATCAGAGCTCACCCGCAAACATTCTGCAGAAGCATCACCGAGCGAGTAGTGACCGGAGACGGAGATGCTGGTGGTCGACCTGGGCTTATGGCTCATCCCGCTTTCGTTCATCCTCGTCCCGTGCCGCCGGATCACCGTGCTCCTCCGTCGAGGCTCGAGGAGCCCGCCGGAGCATGATGACGAGGCCGAGTCTCCCACGGCTGACATGTGGACCCGCTCGCCACCCCTCAACTCCATGGCTTTCATGCTGTGACGGTATAGGTACTCAGTAGATTATATGTTGCTGCTGCCTCTTATCTTAGCCATCCATCGCCTCTTTGGGTCTGTCGATGAGTGCTACTGCTACAATTAATCTTGGCTATGCTGTTCTGAACTTTCTGCTTTTGGCATACGACTTTACCTTACGTCGTTAGACTTTGCTGCGATATGCATACATATGTAACAAGAGACATACATATATGAGACTAGAGCGCATATGTAGTGAAATTCTGATCTTGATATGATACATAATTGTGTATATTTTGCTTCGGTTTCAAAATGAGGAGGGATTCCTGAAGATGATGCAATATATACGCATCTTTTCTTCTGACCACCAGATGGAATTTCCTGCGTGATCTTTGCGTTGTATTGCTATTTTTAACATAAAGAGTAGTGACAGAGCTAAATTTTCCAAGGGAAGGAAGGATCAAAGAAGCAGCAGTTAAAAAAATATTGTATCACTTAGAATGAACAGAGCCTAGATGAGAGTAAGAATCAAGGTGGCTAGATTGTGCAGGGGTATGTTCCGAAAAGGCATCGTTTGCTCAGTTGGTAAGTACTGTATGAATGATGCAAGTTTGTTGTAAAAACAGATTACTGTAGTGATGATAGATGGAGCCAACCTACTGGCGATAAATTATGATAAGGGTGCAGCAGATTGGAAGCTTTTTTGTGTTGAAGTCTTTAGCATGTTTGGATGGCGTAGAAGAAATGGGACTGAGGTTTTGATTCCTTTTTCGTTTGTTGTGGTGCGTGTGGATGTTAGCTTCACTGCTTAAGTGATGTGGCTCTTTGTCTTAACAGCTGTAGTAATTTATTACTAGTAGACCTCGAACTTGCTTGGGGGAGGAATGTCTGCATCTTGTCCAGCATAAAAGAGACATATGCTGTCATCGTCTAGGGAGAGCACAAAGTCCGATCTACTGGTGCCAGTGGTTTCGGGGCAGCTGGAAAGAGGGGGCGCTGGGGGGGAGAGGGCGGGGCAGGGCTACGTTTCGTGGGCCGAACCAACATGGGTTCTTTGGGCTGGGCTAGTTAGTTGGGCCACAAGAGTATGTGGGCTTGTTTCATTCTTGGCCGATGCTTCCGGTTCTGTTGACGATGGATGCCGACCTCAACGTCAACGAGGTGGCAAAGGCAACGAGAGCTGCACGGTCTGGAGTCTGGACATGCAAGCTCGTCGTCGGCGGCTCGGCGCGCAGCCTATGAACGCGTTTTCTTCTTCCCATGAGGGCGAGTGACGAATCTACGTATTTGAATCAACCACGTAAAGAAAAAAGAGCATATGCAGTTCTTTTTTTCTCTCGCACCGCACTCGCACTCAAAGCATCAAAACCATACGACTTTTCCAATAAACTCTACCACCAACTACATCCATCCATATACAGTACGGACAACAAACAGTGGCAATGATAGCCCTGGGAGTCTGTCCTCTGACCGACCAGATTGCCTTGCAAGCCTCGTTCCAGCATCGTTCTTTTTTTTTCAAAATCGGTCACCTTACATGCAGACGATCGGCCTTGCCTGATAAAATGGTCACGTTCTTTGCAACACGCAAACAAGCAGAGCGATTTGGAAACCGATGCTAAGTATACACATGTTCTGCAGGTGATCATAACCACGTACCGACTGCACCGGCTGCACGTCGATGGCAATAAGGGGAAAAATAATCTTCTTCTTCTTTTTGAGTAATCATATGCATCATCTCATTCAACCAATTCATGATTACAACCACAGCTCAGCTCAGCCAGTCGGGGGCAGACCAAGCCAAAAACCAGCATCCTGGCAGCCGTAACCGTGGCGGTACAAACATGGGCTACCGAGTTCGCTCTTTACGCACCCATCTAATACAAAAAAAAAATCAGCAAAGTTTTTACCTAATCCCTATAATATCATAACAAATACCTCCAATGGATGATCTTGATGAAGACGGGTCTTTGAGCAGGGCTGTCAAACTCTGACAATTGATTCAAGCACAACACGACTCATGTCGAGTTCCACGGCCAATTCCAATCCTTCTCGAGCCGCTAGGGCCTCAGCTGTCAATGCATCTGGAACTCCATTAAACCATCGGGCAGCCGCGCCCAACACAACACCAGAGGAGTCACGAATAACCACTCCAGCGCTAGCGGTGCACATGCCTTGATCAAACCTGCATCAGTGTTTACCTTGACCCAACCGTTGTCTGGTGTTTTCCAGCGTTCCACCGGCCTCATTGCCTTTGGTTGTGTCTGCGTTTGCAAGCCTGCTAGATCTTCCAAAAAGCTTTGATATGAATCTTGCTGGATGCACCTGGCTCCCGCAGCTTCCGGGCATGCCGACGACCATTCCTTCCAGACCACAGTGCCCACGCCCCACACGTGATCAGCTGAGCCTTGGCCGGCGGGCAAATATTACGACTAAATATATCTGTTGCAAATGACAAAGGATGGAAGCTTGGGATCGACAAACCTATCAGGTATTTAACTGGACCCCCGGAACCCTTGCGATCGGGCATTCAACGCTTTCTTTTTCTATATGCCGCCTCTCAGTTCAGACTTCGATGACAGTGAATTGTGGATCACTCCACCAAGAAAAACCTAGATCTTAGGCGGTACATCCATCTTCCAAAGCACCCTCCAGCAGTCATTGGCAGTTGAGGAAGAGGGTTTCCATTGTGGCCATCGCCACAGCCATCTGTTCCTGTTTCAGCAATCTATAAGCTGACTGGACCGAATAGTACCCATGTTTCTCCAATGCCCAGGCCAACACATCTTCAGTTAAGCGCACACTGGGTTTAATCTTCAAGACCTCATTAGCCTCAAACGGTGAGAAGGTCCCATGGACCGCCTCTTCGTCCCACATCCTGGTGCCGGGTATGAACAGCTCATGGACGCATTCGCCCTTGCATTTGGCATACCGACAAGCGGTTTGAAAGAGCTCATTCCCGAATCCAGTTCGTCCCCAGATTCTCACATCGCCAGGACCGATTCTCTTGATCAGACCCCGTGATAGCACACATCCGGCCATGAAGGGGAAAAAATAATCTATGCACCCGTGATAAACAGCACCGTGCAGCACGGCTCCGTTGCCGTGGATTCATCCCCATCAGTTTCTTGAACCTTTGCATGCAACAACGCTGTGCATCACGAGACAGATTTTTTTTTTTCTCTAAGGGTACTGTGTAATCATTACCGTCGCGCGCGTGCGGAAACCCCTCTCCGATCTGTCCGCATCATGCTCCAATAACCTACCTGGTCAGACCAGCACGGATGCACTTCACACCAGAAGCTGTTGTTGGCAGCAGGTGATGACACAATCAGCACTTCACCACATTCCAAGACTCGAA
The DNA here is from genome assembly GCA_015847255.1 of Hyparrhenia diplandra. Taxonomy (NCBI): domain Eukaryota; kingdom Viridiplantae; phylum Streptophyta; class Magnoliopsida; order Poales; family Poaceae; genus Hyparrhenia; species Hyparrhenia diplandra. Next base: position 4,810 of record JADLZK010001760.1, read on the forward strand.
GGACATGCACGCTGGATTTCTTTAATCCACAAAGCAATGGTTCGACTAGATAGCCTCAATGCTGTTTTGGAATCTGGTGAAGTGCTGAGATATAGAAGTTTTGAAATCATAGCTGTTTTAACTCAGAGCCAACAATGATGACAACAATTTCTGAAAGAATGGAAGAATTGCCTGAAAACAATCACAACAAAACAGTGCAGATCATCTTTCCCAGAAGAGATCTTTATTAGCATCACGACGGCACCGCTGGGAGGGAATTCATTCAGCCATGGTTAGGGGAGGTAACGAACGAACGAACTGCCTGACACACACACACATTAGCCAGCGAAATTACAACGCCATATGTTCACTTCCACATGAACGCAACTCGGTCCACCACTCTGCCGCACACTTCACTTCATAGAGGCTATGAAACAGGACGGATCTTTTACAGGTTTACCGCAAAAAAGAACGATCGCTTCACCTCTGAGATCATCACGCTAGCTACTTCCTGCTGAACAGGCTGCGCAGCCTGCCGCGGTCCAGCTTCGAGCAGCTTCTTGGCGCCGGCCACGTCCTTCCTCCGAGAGCTTCTTCAGGTACCCGATGGCGCCGTGGAGATCATCAGCTTCCTGCACCGCTTGCTCGCCGACAGCGCCAGCAGGCACGAGATGGCGTACTTCTTGGCCGTGTTCTGGGGGGCTCGGGTCCAGCAGCTGCACCAGGTTGGGCACGCTCTTTCGTCCTTCTTTGATGTCCCCTCGCGTTCGCCGGGCACACCATCAGGGCTCGCCACCGCCTGCGCCGCCGCCTCGCGCGCCCCGTTCGACTTGGCCTCCAGCAGGCGCACCAGCAGCGGATGCAACCGTGCTCGCCCACCAGCCGCTTCATCTCCATGCTGCTGGAGATCTTGCAGATGGTCGCCGCCGCAGCCTGCTGAGCACCCAATGAACCGTCACGGAGCACGTGGACGAGGCGCGGGAGCACGCACAGCGACACCAGGCTGTCTGGTGAGACAGCGGTCACCAGGTTCCGGAGCGCGGCCACGGGCGATTCCTGCGGCAGTGGATCGTCGAGGTAGGCGAGCAGGCTCCGAGGCCGCCCTCGACACGACGGCACGCCGCAGGCTGTCGTTGCTTGATGTTAGGTTCTGCAGGCACTCCGCGGCGTACTCCTTAGAGCCGAGGACGACGCCGGAGTCGAGCAGGTTGATCATGACTCGCACGACGCCTTCCTCGGCCAGCGCTTGCCGGACCTCCGGGACTGCAGATGTTCTTGAGCGCCCTGCCGCGGCGGACTGTGCGATTGAGTCCCCGGTCTGGCACATGTCGACGAGCGCACGGACGCCGCTGTGCCCGACGATTGCACGGGCAATGTCTTGCCGACATGGACAGCCGCTGAGCGTGACGACTGCCTTCTCCCCGCCCAACAAGGCCGCCGGACTCGGCCAGCCGGATGAGCGGCGGCGCACCTTCTGACATGCGAAAGTAAGCCCCTTCGCAGCTGCCGGACTCGGCGAGCAAGCACAAAACAGTGGCAGCCTTCTCCCCTAACCTTGGGTGCCGTCGCCGTGAGCAGCTGCACCAGCGCGGCCACGTTGCCACGGCCGAGCGCCGACAGCACACTCTTCTCGTCCTCGCGCAGAGCATCGAGCAGGCCATCCACGGCCCGGTGCTTCGCCTCTGCGTGCTCAATCTGCAGCCTGGCAAGCAGCTCCCGCACGTCGGTTCAGGCGGCCGCAGCCGACGCTGTCTCAGCCGGGGCCGCTGGAACCGTCGCGTCAGAGAGCACGCCAGTCTTGACAAGGAGAGAGAAATCCCTGAGGTTGAGGTCCAGCTTCCCGGCCAGCGCGTCGAGGTCGCTCTGCATCTGCAGCTTCCCTGCCTTGGGAGGTTCGCTGCGGCAGCGCGCACCGAGCTCGGCGGCCTCCGCTAGCGTTGCAGCCACTGACTGGAGCAGCTCCCGGCAGAGCGAGTTCTTGGAGAAGCAGGGGTGGCTGGACAGGTCCGATAGGCACGTGGCGGCACCCTCTCTCCAGCCTCGCTGCGATAGCCTTCCACCGCCCACCGAAGCCAGCGGCCGCGCGCAGCGGCCAGGGCCGGTGGCACCAGCCCCCGCGCCCGTTCAAGCAGCTCCTCTGCCGTCGCGTCCCCGGCCGCGGCCGGGCCCCGAGCTCATTTCTTGGCAGCTACTACAACAGAGCAGCTCGTGACCTGCAGTACTACACCAGAAAGCCAGATTAGTAATGCTCACTACTCAGAATCAGAACTCGCTCCCCGGCACTGAAGCAGAAAAGACAAATCTTGAACAAAGGAAAAAGAGTAAGCATAGAAGAAGCTGGAAGGAGACGGAGTGAGGAAGTGTTGTCGGCTAAGTGAATCAAAATTCATCTAGAGACTAGAAAGCTCCAGAAAAACCATAAGCCCCAAGGGCGTATGATCTTTTGCTTTGGCTGGACGATTGGTACGTCGAATTGAGAGGTGTAAATGCGGTGACCACAGCCACGAAATTATGAGCTGGTACCAAGGCCCTATCAAATTTCCAATCTTTTCACACTGGTTTCCTAACGGAGAGTCTGGTAATTTAAAAAATTGACTAGACAAAGAACGGTGGCTTGGTATCAGTAGGTGAAGAGTGAATGCGAACACACAAGGAAGGCGTGCTACATACATGTGCATGAAAATCCAAATTCAAAAAAAAGTGTGACGAATGCATTGCTGTTGTTTTTGAGCGTGAGAGATCTTTTGTTTTTTTTTAACCTTCATTTGATTTGCACTACAGCACTTAGTGAGGCTAATAACTTTTGATCATGTGCTTAAGACTGACCCCCACTTGGAAGAAGAGTGAGATTAGCATGCTGATGTTTTTGGTTCACACTACTTTTTTGTATGATACTACTATAATCCAATCCAAAGATCTCGCACTTTCTTCACACAAAAGAATCATGGCGAAATAATTACGTGGGGAACGTATCGTAAAAGAACCGGGTCCTCTGAAAAGACGACCGCAAAATCCCTCTGACCTACCACGCATGCATGTAAAGGAGGATCGAAAGAAATGCTTTCGCTGGAGGTTAAAAATGACAGTAGCAATAGGCTTATGTTAATTGTGACACACAACACGCACAAAAAAAGCTAGCGAAGCACACACAAATAGCCTAGCGGTACGGAAGAAACGTGCGGGCCCACCTGTCACTGGGTGTGGCACAACCACCGAACCACGCGTGCGAGCCGCGACCAGTGCCACACGTACCCTTTTTTTCGTACTCTAGCTAGCAACCAACCACTTTTCTCGCACGAATTAAAGGCCGTGTCCCGTGTGGGCTTGTGGCGACTGGTGGGGTGGGTGCGGCCGGCCATGCATGCGGCTCAAACACGAAGAAATCGGGCCCGCCCGCGGCGGGATCAGGGAATCCAACGCGGCGAGCAAGCCCCGCTCCGCCCGGGCACAGCGTCTCGGGACGCTCCCCGGTCCCGAAGGCGCGGTTGGTTCACTCGAGTCCAGTGCAGCGGCCAGCTACTGCTGCTGGTATCCTATTCTACCGAGTCCTATTGTTGCAGGGGAGGGCAGTTGGGTCATTTTGACAGCTAGTGCCGTGCGGACGCCGGCGTCCGGCAGCGTCGGCGCGACGGCGCCGGCAGAGACGAGGGTTCGTTCCTTGTCGGTTGCGAAAGGCCCCAAGCGTATTATTTTGAGATAGCCTAAGAACAACAATAACAACAACAATAATAGCAGCGTTTGCTTAAAAACAACTTCCCCAAGCAAACGACGACTCAAGAGACAAGTAGAAAATTCGAGACACTTAGCCGCAGAGATCATGGCCGAATGAATGGCGAATGCGGCACCCAGGAGCGGAACAGGAAGAGCGAACGTCGCTCGAAGCTCACCCCACACCCAGCACATCGACAAAATCGCTATCGAGAACGACGAGCGGAAGATTAAGGGGAGATGAGAAAACAGAGGCATGTCTGCGGTTATTACTCTCTCTCCGCTGCCGCTTTCGCTCCCGCCGGTCGCGTCGCCGCCCCCGCAGCTCCTCGTCCGCCGCCGGCACCCCGTCGTCGTCCTCCTCCTCCCGGCGCCGATCGCCGCGGCGCAGAGTCCAACCAGAGCTAGAGCGGCTGCAATCAGGACGCCAATCATGAATCAAACGACAAAAACCATCCTGGGGACGCCGCTGCGCGTGGGCGCTGTCGCTCCCCCCAACTCGATCACTGCGTGATTGTGAGGACAGAGGTGGTGGAGAGGATTGGGAAATCATTTCATGAGCGCACTCACCACCGCCTCTCGCTCTCTTGTAGCCGCCCCCGACAAAGCTCCTCCTCCTCCTCTGGCGCCGCGTCTCGTCGCGTCGTGTAGTTTCCCAGCCAACGAGCGAGTCGTTGGGAAGGGGGGGATTTATTTCTGGAGGACTGACTGGCGGAGAGGACAGAGGACGACGGCCGATGCAGCTTCGAAATCGAAACGAGAGGTTTTGAATTGGGGAGCGAGAGAGCCGTCGGATCGGGGCGTGGGGCCCAGTGAACGGGCGCTGGCCGCTGCGGGATCGGCGGGTTCCGTGGCTGCGGGATCCGACCGTTTGAGGCTGCTGCTGCGGCGAAGAGCCGCACGGGAGGATTTTGAAATGGGTGGGGTGCGGTGAGCTGCGACGTGTACTTGGTGCGTTGCTGGCTCGCTGCCACAGTGCTAGTCTCGCCGACTTTTTACGGCTTTTCGCTGACATTCGCTGCAGTTCGTGCTGCCTGTACCTTTTTTGAATTCACTTGAATCTACTACTGTAGGTCGCTGCCCGGATTTATTCAAGTGTTTCAAGGACCTAAAGCCGAGTACAGGAACAAATTATGTTCATTTTAAGAAGACAATTACAAACCTTTTTCTTACTACCAAAGCTCTACCAAATAGGAGGACATGTCTTTGTACAGTAGGAAGAGAAGTTCGTGTGGTCCGTACAAATGATATTGGATTCGTGTCTCTCCTTGTTCTTGTTGGTTGAGACCATGTGTAAACTTACAAAAAAGCTACATTTGAAATGGTGGCGAAATCATGATAGGTTCGATTTTTCAAAATTCATGAATTCCTCGACGACCTTCTTCAAATTGATTCATATAGAGGTGGAGATTTGGATAATCCAAAAGTCCAATTATAATCTAGTTACTTTTAATGTATTACAAAAATATGTTCTATTTAGATTTAAGGTGCCCATCATTATTTGATCTAATAAAATATACTGAAAAATTGATTCATGAGGTTGAGTGTCCATTGGATTTCTTTGGGACTTAGAGGTAACAAGTCTTTTAGTGCTTGTTCCAATCAATTTCGCTTAAAATTTAAGGTGATAATGTGAGCGTTAAATTTTTGGATACATGTTTGCTATATTCTGCACAAACTATCGAGCAACTGTACCGATCACCTCCAACAAAAATTAGTTGATTTCACTGTAATTTTAAAGTGTAAATGTGAGGTTAGGAGCAGGCCTTTGAACGGGGCCTACGTGTAGAGGTGGAAGGCCAAGAAGTTGGACATCCATGGATTTTAGCAAAATGAACTAGAAATTCAAAATTTGGTGAGGGAAATAAATTCCTAGTTCATTTTTTTTTTAACAGGAGGGTATCCATTGGATATCCATGGACATGCAAGTTCCACCTACGTGTATATCTAGTCTCTCTCTCTCTCTCTCTCTCTCTCTCTCTCTCTTTGGAATTGTATATCTAATCTCGTAATCCGCACAAAGAAAGCAACGTCGGATATATGGATCGGGGGTACCACCACCGCCTACATATAAGACATGTCCACGTTATTGGCCCTAGAGCCATCGAGTGGAAAGCCCTCGAGGGTTCTGACAGCGCACCAACGCGAGAGAGCCACACACTACCAAAGCATCTAAGATCGGGCGTATCTAGGCGATAGCTAGAATGATTTGGTTGCACCTTATGTGCAACATAATAGAAAACTCTCCATCACACCCGATCCTCCTCCTTGTAACCATGCTCCCCTTCGCCTATACAAAGGAGATCGGGGGACCTCGGCCCTACCACCCCTAGGATCCCAACTTGTCATTCGTTCTATCCATCTACCGAGGGTAGCTACAAAGCAACAACCATTATAATCGAGTATACGGACATCAAAGATCAACAACAATTCCAATAAACTAGGGTTTAGCACACGTTGTGTCGTGAATCGGTATAAAGCCTTCTATCTCGTGTACTACCATATGATTCCACCTTTGTGACTACATTCCGTAAATATTGCTGGAGCAAATAGTTCCGACAAGTGGAAATCATATTGAGCAATGTTGTGATTATGATTCTAAAGTCCCATTTACATTTCCCAACAAAAATAAATGACGTGTTATGGGCAATAGGTTAACCTTTTTTCCCCAGAAAATGCAATAAGGGTTAGCCTTGTGCGAGACCCACTTTTTTTTTTATTTAAATGGAAGATATATTAAGCATACAATACATCCTCCTCTATTACAAACCGAACTCGAAGAAAAAAAAAAAAATACAACTTGTTCATGCAGAGGTGCTAATTGGGATAATGCCTTCTATTTAACTAAATCAATTCTAATATGAGCCTACATGTTGATCTTGCCGTGACAAAATGACTTCATTTTACATTGAATCGTATTCAACAATTCCCATTAGCATGTGAACACAAGGTTTTAGTTCAGGGTCCTGTTTTTAATGTGAGCCCCACATGCGACCTCACTATGCTAATTGGCACATACGAGCTTCATGTCACATTGAATCATATCAAATGAATTTCGATAAATTCTGTTAAAATTCTAAGATGCGGACACAAAATTTTAGTTATAGGACCTGACTTTTGATTATGACTCATATATGCTATGCAAACGTAGACAGTCCTATTGTAATAACCGGTGGTTCTACTCTAATCTAATAAGATTAAGGGGTGGGGGTAGGTTAGATAAGAGAGTAGATTTGTTACCTGTTTTCAAACACATTAACAGGCAGCTTTCAAAAAAAAAAAAAAAAACACACATTAACAGGCAGGAAAAAACACGGGATTACGGAGATGAAAACATTGGAACAGTCCAGGATCATTGTCCATTGGAAGTTTGGAACAGTCCCCGCCTCCCCCGACCCATCCGTTCTTGATTTTAGCAGCCAGCAGAGAATGTGACCCTCCCTCCCCACTGTCCCTTTACTTGCAACTGAACCAATCTGCTCACTCAGTGTGCCAGCAGCCCACACGACGAACCGAGTACCACAGGGTACAAAATACAGGCTGCATCAACCACAACCACGTCCGGCTGGGAGCATTTAAACTGCCATCGAGTTGTCGTGTGCATACAAGAACGTACCTACGCGCACGGCGCACCTGTTGATTTGATGAGTCACATGGTGCCCAGCGCCCACACGGGCTTTACGCACCTTTTTGGCCCCAAAGGCCAACGGCAAATCATTTCAAATTATTTTGTGCATGAAGAAAAAGGGGAATTCGTGTTCACGATCCCGTTACAGTGACAAGAGAACTAATAACGAGCAATAACTGAATTAGACTGCAGCAACACAAGATATAGATGGAAGTCGTATTACTAGTTTATACTATAAAAGATACTGATTTAGAACTAGTACGCCTTTACATCAACATACTTTACAAAATTCAATGTGTTGCTGTTGTCCGCAAAATTCTAGTCAGAAAAAAAAAAACCTGGTACTGCAGAAAAGAAAAATGCCTCCTCAGGGGAGAAAACAAATGTTATCAGAGCATCATGCCGCTACAGAAATGGTGATATAGACTACAACCAAGGCTTGACAAGCGAATCTGTGTTCAGGAGTGTAAAACTGTAAACCCTTGATCCTCGTTCATCTGAGGACGAATCAGCTGCAGTCACCGTTTCTGTTATTTGTCCTCGCAGATTTCCAGGACAAAATGCCAAAAGATTTCTTTAGAAGTATGCCAGTACCAACCATCAGCAGTAATTGGTACCCAAACAAGCAGTGCAAGGAGACACGCACCAACTACGTAGTTAACAACTTAACATATAATGCAACTTGTCATCAAAAGGTGCCATCAAGAGTTCAAAGATTTGGCCAAGTATTCAAAAAGGAAGATATGGGACCAAGTAATGCAGTAAAAAGGTTATATGTTTGGCTTCTATCTTAATACTACAGCCCCATACCCTGACTTATTAATCTCCTATTTTTGAGAAAAACTTATTAGTCTCCTACTGACTTTTAAGAGAATATATTTGAGTGACAAATTTTCTGTGACATGATATAATATAATATAAGGTAACTGTAAATGTATTATTCCAGTGTTCTAAGCTTCAACTCCAAAAAAACTTTGCACTAATATGACATGAAGCATTATGTTTCCATGTAATCAAGAGGGCTGATTTAGCACCACAGCGGGAGCTTCTCCAATATATGTCAAAATTCTAGCGATACAAAGTTGCAACTAACTTATTCGCTTGAAGACCTTATACTGGAATAGCAGAAAATGCAAAAAGATAGGGTTGCAGGCTAGCAGCCTCAGCAATCTCGGCATAATAAGGAGACCAGACCTCTGCTCTAAAACACAAATCTGACTAAAACAATAACTCATGGGAAAAACATGGAAACTACTAGTACATAATATATTTCAAAAATGCTGAAAGATTGGGTCCATATCTTCACCTTAATACATGACGCATCCAAAATCTAAAGAAACAAATTACCTAACAACCTGAAGAAAAGATTTGCAACAGTGGCTCAACAGAATTAAACATTCCCTTCTTTATTTAAGTTTGTGTATATTAGCAATTGTCAACTGAGCACTAATTCCAACTAGCAAATTCAGTATTGAAAAGGTCCCTATCTGCACTCAAAACTCTAGGTATGTATATGGAAGATTATAATTGATCTGCAGTGTTTGAAACCTTGATCTGTGACAGCACTTTGGACTCGAAAAGCTTTAACTGCTAATATAAATGCTGCCCCGGGTGGGCAGCTACCTTAATTGGGCTGGAGTCTGTAAATTATGATAGCATTGCTACTGTGCACAAGTCAATAAGTCCCTGGTGCATCCTTTCTGCTTCAATGGCAAATCCAATAAGCCATACCAGAGCAAAAGCCACAGAGATAAACCAAACACATCAGAACCCCAGGGATTTTTGCTGGACTACGTTACTTCAACTAGTACCAAACCCAATGAAACCATAGCTTAGTGCCGATCCCCCTCCACCTGTAAAATTCTCTTAGATCACGTCAGCTTAGTCCATGTTACCAAGACTCCAAATCCTGCTTGGACCAGTCAGTCTACTTTACACTCAATCTCCCAAATCCATTTTCCACTACTGCATGACTGTCAGCGTAAAAAAAAAAAAAAAAAAAAAGAAGTTGTTTAGCAGTCGGAAGTAAACACAACAACATTTGTGTCAGCAATTCATCTGGAAGGATGGCTAAATTGGCTTGCCTAGAAAAACAATAATATCTTCTGACGTGAAATGGAAAGCTTAGATTGACAAAAACAAGAGATCTCATTTAAAGATGTAGGAATACCTTTGGTACCTCAGAATTAAGCACGTTGAAATTTGTTTGCAACTGTTCTTATCCAGGCCCTATCTTTCTCACTATATGCATAATTTGCATTGGAGGCCAACAAAATGACACCTTCAGTTTTTGTTTCATTATTAGCTGGATCAGGACTCAGAATTGGTTGAGCTAACACAGAAAGAACTCCATCTGGCAGAATCTTCACGAGTTGAGAATCTGGTCAGAGAAGCATGGTTGACAACATAAGCGAATATTTTCTAGTGGAATCAAACAAGGTAAATAAAATGTTCTGAAACTTTGATAACCATCTAATCGTACATTAGTAGTGCAACTGTTAGTCCTAATATGCATATTGAATTTTGTAGTTTTAAATTTGGCAGAATGAAAGACATCCACAAATCTATATGATATGGATATACCTCCACGTAAGAGACATGAAAGCAGTAGTCACAAATGAGGTACAATTTACAAATCTTATTTGTTAGCAGCTGGAGTGCAAACTCCATATGACCAGTAACTAAGTACTAATAATCTATACTGAATTTGGTCATATATAAATTCGGTCAGGGTTGCAGAGCTCCGTTATGCAAACAAATAAAAAGGGGAAAAACCCCTAATAATCAGCATGTGTACTGGTAAATCAACACTTTGTGTCAACAACAATCAAAATATTCTTCTAGGCGGTACACTTACTCGAGGAATTAGGGAAGTACAAAGCATCCTTCAAATCAACAAGTCCTACTTGTTGCATCTGACTTTTTTAAACCATTCAATGACGGCATATTTTGAAGTATTTGCAGGTGGATTCCAGTATCCTCTTACGCAGAAGAGATCCCCAATTGCTATGAGCTAGGGGGAAATAAAGACACAATGAGGCTTCTGATTATCTGACCACAATTATTTCTAACAAGATGCACACTACAAATGGAAAATGTACTAGACCAGTTGACATTATCAAACCGTCCCCAACTGCAAATCTGAGAAGATTTTGTTATTGCTGCAACTAATACTTAGCTATATACAAAAAAAAGGAAGAGTGGAAGTGCTTGGCATATATCAGAGCTGGATTCCATCAAGTTCAGTTTCAAATCATACGGCTGATCAGAATCCGAATCCATACCACAGACGTGGTGTTTGTGTTCCGCAGCAGGACGTACGACGCCCACGCCATGTCCTCCTTCTGCACCGCTGACAGGTTCTCAGACATGACGAACACCTGGCTGCTCCCCTCGGGCAACGGCACTCGGCTGGCAGCATCAGCGCCCTGCAGCAGCAACAACAACCAAAACCCCACCCAATCGCACAACTCTCAGTCTCAACCATCATCCCACCGCAACGCAGCATTCCATCATGACCAAGAGAAAAAGTCCCGTTACCACCTCAAGGAACCTCCCGAGGAACGGCAGCGTCGCCGAGAACGCGGCCAGGCACAGCCCCAGAGCCTCGGACCTCTGCGTGTTCGCAGGCACAACAACCAGTTAGACGGCGACGGTTACGGGTTAAGAAAGGGGGACGGCGGGTGGGGTTGCCAGGACCGACGAGCTGAGCGGGCGTGGGGGACGGGGAGAGCAGGTGGTTGAGAACCACGAGCGCGCCGAAACCGAGGCCTATCCACCGCGGGAGGTACGACTCGTCCAGCCCCGGGATCCCTGCGCCATAACCAAGGATAAGGAAGCGTGGTTGCCGCGAGGAGCTAGACGCCGGCGTCGTGCGTGCGTGCGTGCGTGCGAGGAGGAGGGAGGAGAAGTGGGCTGGTACGTACCGAGGGTGAAGCGGAGGACGGAGAGGTTGACCTGCTGCTGCTGCTGCGGAGGGTCGGAGTCGGAAGCGCGGACGAGGGCGGAGAGTTTGCGGCGGCGGAGTTTGGCCGCTGGCGCTGCACACGGGCGGAGCCGAGCGGTGGCGGTGGGGAGAAGGTGGGACGAGCGGTGGAGCGGCGGGGCGCGGGCGAGGAGAGGCATGGCGTGGCCGGCGGTGGATTGGTGGTGGTGGCAAGTGGCCCTCGCGCGACTCCACTTTGATAGTTGGACTGGCAAACGAAATGCTGTGCAAATGGGCTTTAGAGGTCTAGTAAGTCTGATGGGCTAGAGTTGGTTCTGTGGCCACCATTTCATTTCCTTTCCATTTTATTTCTTTTTGTTTCCTGCCGCCGTGATGCCAACGGCCCAAGCTCCGTGGGCCGTCAAAGATGAGTCGCGGCGACGGCATTCCGGAAAGCCCATCAGTCAAAGGCCACACGATAACGCCAGTGGTCCCGGCTTTGGCGGCTCGGCTCGAGTGCGATCTATCAAAGCGCTCGGAAACACACCGAGCCGCTAGTCAAAGGTTGGTCCTCTTTAGCCAGCAAAAGGGAAGCAGGCCAGAAGTTTCACGGAACCACAGCCACAGTGTGCGCTATAGTGGTCTGGCGTCTCGAGTCAATAGTGCTGTCGCGTCTGTGAGAATTACTATACACGAAGATGATCTTGTACCTAGACAAGGAGCACATCACATCGTCCCTCCCCACTAGCAGCACTAGTCCATCACGTTAACGCTGTTAACCAAGTCAGCAGCAGACAGCGCAGAAACCGCGAGGCGAGTGGGCGACCACGGTTTCTCTTGGTTGGTGATCGCTGACGGCGAGAGCACTGAGAACCTTCATAGTACCACGCCGGCACGCCGCCGTGGTCGACCCAACTAGTAAAACCTTTGCCGCCCTGGCCGTTGGCGTGGCGAGGTGGCGACAGAAATTTGAGCCTGTTCGGCTGGTTGTTTGGATGGCGATATTGTGAGAGAAAATCTTCTTTGGGATTGGTGGCGTCTTTGTGAGAGAAAATCACGACCGACCGGGCGATAAGCCAAGCGAACAGGGTTCTTCCCTTAGATGCCGGGCGAAACATGCATGGGAGGCAAGGCGCGGACAGATTCATGGCGCTATCATCAAGGTCGGCCACAAGAACAGCAACGGGCGAGCCGCGCACCGAAAGCTGCTGACGATGCGCCAACCGAGAACTGCAGTGCACCCACCGTCAGGAGGATTCCTTTGGTTCCCTCGAGCACTGGCACGCACGGCACGGACGCACGGTGGGCTACGCTGGGAACATCATGCCAAGGCGTGCAACGGATGCAGTGACATCGCACACCCCAGATCAGATAGATCGGTCTTCAGGGGAAAAAAAGAAATCCTAAGAAAATCTGCTGATTGGAAATGGCAACATGATGCGTGCGCGGATTTGCTTGTGCGAGCAGGCGATTGACTGCAAACGATCGAACGCCCCATCTGGTCCGCAGTCGTAGCACCAGTATTATATTTTCAGCATAGAAAACGACAGCCTTTTCTTTTATAGTGCGAGCAGAGTGGCCTGATCGCGGCGATGACGACGACAATACGGGGCAGAGGGCTCGCCCCCTTGCAAGATCGGGAGCGAGCGGCGTGTGGTCGCTGAATAGTCTATGTTTGCTCTACTTCTAATTTATTAAGCCAAAACCGTGCTTGAGCAGGCAATACTTTTCAGCCGAAACAAAGCTTGAGCAGGCAATAAAAGAATGCCACGCAAATTCGGCAAGCGGTTTCAGACGGAAACAGCAGCGAACATGAGCAGTCGCCCACGGATTCAGTCATCTGCCTAGTATCTCCATCGGTGTGCAGCGTTAGTTGGTGCCTGCGCGTTGATTCTGAGATTCATCAGTCATACTATTTACCACTTAAATATCTTGTCTGCCCGGTTGCCCTCGAGCTCGATATTTTATTTTATTTTTAGGAAAGAGCTCGATATTTATGACCGACAAACGAACTAAACCGAGCCACAAGTGTCAACAACACAGGCCGGAGTTCTCCAAGCCTGCCAGAACTGACTGGAGAAAGAAAGATGGAACAGTCAGGTTAAACTTCGCTTTCTGTAGTTCTGGAACTATACATAAGACTTCCCGGCAACGGGTGAGCTTTCATCAGTGAGGTTAAACTCCGCTTTCGGTACTTTAGGACCTACCTTAAGACTTTTCCGGCAACGGATGGGCAAAGCTCATCCATGTGTGCTATCAATTCATTCTTTTAGTGTGAAGTATTCTTATGATGGCGCTCCTTCATTCACTAAAGTCTAATGCCCATAAAAATCTAAAAAATCAATAGCTCAAATTTATTTGAGGTATTACCTCCTAACAAATAAAGAGAGTACACTTAAAGATAGTAAACTGGGAACGGCATCTCTTCAACATAATTTCAGTCTCAATTCAGGAGGAGTGGAAAGACACTCTCAATAATTATAAGTCTCAATTCAGCTCAAGAGTGGAATAGCACATCACAAAAATCAAGAAGAATAGGTAAAAGAAAGCATCAGAAACTGGGCACCAGACAGAAAATTAGAAACTGGGAACAACATCTTCAAACTCATTTTCAGTAAAGTTTAATGGTTATCTCGAAGTCCCAATTCAGCTCAAGGGGGAGAAAACGACCTTGGGAAAGGACTGACAAAGAGCACTCTAGTGGTCACCTGACCACACAAAAACTTGAGTTCTACAACCATATACACTTCACCTCTGTTGCCAACTAGAGCCCAAAGCAAAAATAAGATCAGGCTGCAAGCTGCATTTGGTCTAACATCCCTAATGTGAGTACCTCCACAACATCTACAGTCTCATCTCTGAGACCTGACCACCCTCTCCTGCTGGAACCCCTTCCCTTTTGGATAGATGAGCACCGAGTCGATGCACAGCCCGCCTTTTGTGTGCGTGCAGTCAATCTGCGCCATGGAGAACTTCAGCTTCATCAGCTGGTCAGGCTTTGAGGACACAAAATCACCAGCATGGTAGAGGACCCAGCTCCCGGGCTCCTCCAGGTAGCACTGAGATAATGCCTGCTGCCCGTCGGAGGTCGATAGCTGGAAGCGCACAGGCTTCTTGTCCCAACCATGAACATGCTCTGAGGTGCAATGGCGGCGGCCAAATCGTTTGTAGAACTTCCCAAGATGGACCCTAAAGTACAAGCTATATGTTCCAACAGGGAAGCAGAAATCGACTTCACCAACCACCTCAAACCACCAGATTTGCTGAAGGTAGGCTACAGACTGGAATCTGCATGATAAAATCAATAACTATTGGTCAGATATTTGACTTTAATTCCAACAATATGATACCAACTATACTTATGATCAACTAGAAATTTAAACCAAGGGCCTAATTGGTTGGCTTGCCCAACCAAAACCATGGCATGCCAAAATTGAAGTCATTGATTGGTTTATCGCCAAAGAATTGGCCATGGCCAGAGTTTTTGCAAGTGTAGAGAAAGTTATTAAATAAACCACATAAAAGAGAAAATTGTTCTAAAGAGGCAATCAGCTCATGTACATCCTAACACTTGACAACATGTATGCATCGACATCGACATCTATTATATTTCAGTGTAAATAAGCTTATGCATATCTTAAAATAATAAATACATACAATGATATGAGACCATGTATGAATCCATATCAATCATTATCTGGAAAAAGTACACTACTTTGAAAGCTGAATATTATAAATGAATGAATGGCATGCTTAGCAATACTAGCAAAGAAAAAAAGGAACAGGTCAATCACACCATGAGTAAATATCTTCAGCCCATTCCATCGTAATTAATGCCACCAAATCATCTTTGTTTTCAGAAAACTATCATAAACTGAACAAACCAATATTAGTAAACGAGATATCAAAGCCATATTCACCTTGATTCTGAAGTTGGCATGTGTTGCCAGTATCTTCTGTCATCAATCCCAGTAATCACCAGTGCTTTGGACGACAGTGCCATACAGATCATGCCTTTGCTCTTGTCCAACCAGAATTCCTACAATTTGCAAGCACATACACTTTTAGCTATGCTGTTCTTGTTCTACCACCAAAAAATTATACACACACTACTACTAGGCCTAAAATAGTGATATTCTACACACGACAGCAGTTCAAATCACTGAAACTAAAGATGGGAAAAAAAAACTATTTTCTGAACACCAATTTACCTGCCAGTAATCTTAGTCTGCCCAAAACAAAGAACGCAACTTTCAAAAAGGAAAAGTGGCTTATTTCAATTCAAAGGGTACTACTGCAATAAGTATTGAGCCTGTTCTTCCCTAATCTCCGATTGAGCTCAGAAGAATGTTCCAGGGGTCACAACTAAGGAGGACTCGGTCATGGGCACAGGAAAGATGAACAATCCAAGGAAGACAGCTTCGAGTCCTCCAATAATTTACAGAACAGAACCGCCGCCCATATAATTTCCATGTCCCTCCCGTAACAAAAACCACAGAAATCCACGCAAAAAAAAGGAAGCAAAGTAGTATCTCACCTTCTGGCCGTCACCGAAAGGCACAGGCCTGGCGAGCCTGGCATAGATCTCTTTCTTGCCGGCCCGCCGTCGCCTCCGCCTCCCCTCCTCACCGCTCCCCACGAACTCCATCAGGTAGCTGTAGTTCTCCGGCAGCTTGGCCTCCCAGACGAAGTCGGCCCCGCGGCGCCGCGGAACGCGTGGTTGAGCCTTGCGAGCCTGCAGATCTCCGGCGGGTCGAGGCGGAGCAGCACCTGAGCGGCGCAGAGCTCCGGCAGGTCGCCCAGGCCCACAGCAGCAGGCCCGGCAGCCGCCTCGGCTCCGTCCATCCCGAGTAGGACCGACACCCACGCCCCCATGCCCCCGCGCCGCCTCCAGTCGCAACGATTTTTTCCTGTCCCGGCTTCCGCAGATGAAACCGAATCTCGTGCCCGTCGCCGGATCAAGCTGAGTCTCCGCTAGTACCTTCTTGCCTCCACGGCTCGCAAGCCCCGATCCCCCTCAATCCCGGCCACCGCGGATGGACGGAGCTCTCCACGGAATGCAAAAGAAAATCCCCCGCGAAATCGATGAACGCGCGCGCGTGTGTCGTCGGCGAGGAAACCGCTAGCTTTGGGAAATTGGGACCGGGGAAGGAGGAGGGCAATATTTAAAGAGGAAGGTGGGACGCCAAAATAGACAGAGGGGGCGTCGTTGATTGGATATTGTCTTATCTTAGCCCAAACGCTATTAGTACTCGTAATAATTACAGGTAAGTCCTTTGTTAGGGACCTTTCTGTAACTGTGTGCTGACTTGGACACGTGAGGAGGGTTTATTTTGCAAAAGTGAGGCTAATCTGAGATTTTGTCATTAATGTTAGCAGATTGGGTTAACTATAATTGTGTGCCGCGGCCGTTCGGGGTAGGTGGACGCGGTCCATGCACCAGGCGGCTGTCTGGCGCCTATGAGGCCACGCGTCAGTGATAGGGTTCATGGGCCTTGACATGTACTAGGCGCAGCAGGGCGATGCTGGTAGGACGCTGCGGAGTCGTATGACTGGACACTTCTACAGAGGTCCCTACGGCCGCGTGCATGGGGGCAGCTCATGACAGCCTGGAAAGTCAGCCGCATATCTACAATAGGTACGTATATACGGTTACAAACGTATACTTGCCCAGAAAAGGAAACTACACTCACTGTACGTACAATACTTGTACTCAGGCAGTAAAATGGGTTGTTAAAGAAAACAGGTCGTAGCTGCACGCTTAAATTTGTGGTAATAAGAAGTGTAACGTGGGTAAGTATGTACACGTGACGTACGGTGTCGACCTTATCGTACACAACAGTCGTTGGGTGACTTCAGGTGCATGCGGCTACCACTTTTTTTTTTTTCAGTTGCAGGGTTTCTCGAACGTTCTGTGCCTCGAACAGTTCTGTTCCTGGCAGCAGCAGCACGGATTCGCCTACCACCACATGGTTGTAGTACGTCTATCACTGTTCAGTATTATCAAACCCCTGTCAAGTGCGTACTGCACGTATGGTCAAACCATTAGCCGAATAGCTCCAAGAAAATATTTGCACGTATGGTCCTTTAATTGTACGCTAACTAATGTAGTACAGTAAATTTTGTAAAAAAAGTAGTACAGTCCCATCAGGCGTGTGCGTGTCAAACGTCGTGAGCAATCCATTTGACGTTTTGTAGCCATCTCTCGCCTCTACTAAACCTCGTCCATTCTTTTTTTTTTCCTAATATAATAACAAAAAAGTAAGATAAGAGATTAGCATGCTTGCTCATACAAATCATCCACGTTGTTTTCGTGAAAGACATAAAGCGATTAGGTAAGAGATCGGCAATGGACCGAACCGAATTAACGTCGCTCTCGATCAGCAGCGATAGTAGTAAAACCAGATGGATCGATCCATCCAACCAGACACGTATACACTAGTTTATGGCAACGTTCGCGCTCCCCGCCGCGTCACTCGCGTCGCGCGTCGAGGCTCGGGGGCAATGAGACGTACGGCAGCCCGTGCCTGCCGAGTGCCGAGTAGGGCAAGACGGCTACGGAGCTCGCCCGACGTGGCGCCGCCGCGCCGGCCGGTGGTGGCATGCACACGTCGCGCGCGGTTCGCCGAGCATTTCTACCGTGCGACCCGACCCGCCGCCCCCTCCCTCCCGGTACCAACAACGGGACAAGAGACGTGACAGGTCCGCCCCGTCCGTCTTGCTATGATGTGTTTGTCTTCATCGTTTTGTTTCTCTCACTGTAATTAGAAATAATCTCGCTTCTCAAGAAATTATTGTTTTTCCTAAAAAAAAAAAAAGAAATTATTGTTTTTGGGTTTAACTAATTATATAAAAATTAGTGTTACTAGTTAATGATATTTATAAAGAGAACGTATCCTGTCTTGCATGGCGCTTTTATATGCACACGTGCACACCAACGATCCGAGCCGTCCATCTTTCATCCAAGTGGGCGGCCAGGGCCGAGGTGGAAATTTTGCGGAATAACGCCCGCACTTGCTTGGTCTTTTTGCACTTCGCACCCTCTCGCGGGAGGATGCCTCCGCCAGGCTCCATCGCTCGAAGCGGTTCGTCCCATCGAATGTCGTCGCCTAGTTCTTCCTCGCCCCCTCCACCTCGCTATCCGCTCCCCTGCTACGCCCTTCTCGCCGCCGCCTCATCTTCCTCCGCGGCAAGCATGTGCCTTAGGAATATAGGGACATGATTTGACATCATATATTCGAGGTTACGGGGCTACGGGGCTACAGCCTACAGGCTACATGCTACAGGCTAATGTTTCGTGCACGGGGACGTATCCGGAGGACATGATTTAGCATCGTGCAATCCATTTATCATGTATTGTGTGGAACCAGCTTTTATGGTTGAAAAATAAGGTGTCGGATTTTTACAACTTGGCTCTGTGACGATGATGAGGAGCGTGTGTCCAGGCTGTGCGTGATGGCGACCACGTCCCGGCCCGCGCCCGCGCCGGGAGGTGTGAACGGGCGTGGATGCTTGGCGGCGCGACAATACGAGCCTTAAGGGCGTCGATGCTTGGCCCGAAATCCGAGGCCGGCGTGCCCCTAGCTTTGGCGGCGGCGGCGGCGGGAACCTCGCGAGGGCGGCGTCGGTCCTATTCGATGGGACGAACCGCCGGGCGGGTGCTGGTGAGCGGGGCGTGCGGGGGGTTCGTGCAAGATTGCGCAGCGTGCGGGCGTGTAAATGAAAAATACCGTGCTCACGCTGCTGGCCTTTGGATGAAAAAAAGCGCCCGGATCGTTGGTGTGCACGTGTGCATATAAATTTGGTGTGCACGAGGATACGTTCTCAACGTAATAATGAGTATCGTTAGCTTAACTGTAGATATCTTTTTACAGAAAATATATATGTATGTTTAGGAGGTAGTAAAAGTATTGAATATTTACTGTAAATCAAGTTAATTATTTCAGCAGTTATTTGGAATGGAGGAAGGTAAGTAGTGACTCCTTCGTTTTAGGAGTAATTAATAGTTTGTTGCAAAATACGGAGGCAATCAAATCTCCGGCTGGGAATATGGAGGAGTCTTCTTCCTTGGATGACCTGACGTGTACCTTTAAGGTGCATGATTTGGATATTATGTTTGGAAGAGAGAGGCCACGTCGGCTTGTACGTGGAAGGTTATCGTTAGTGACGGAAGTCGTGCCCTGCTTCGACTCTACCAGCGATGATTGCGTTCAGTCTCATCTGATCATCCTTCTTGCCAAATTAAATTAGTCACAATGCAATATAAACTCGGGCACGAGACTAGTTATGTTTAGAATTGAGAAATACGTAACAAAAATGCAGGCGAATAAAACTAACGCAGTTAGATAATGAAACGCGCTGGGTCGGACTACTTTAGATGGAGTCTAACCAAATCCGGGTTATTGTCATGATCCAGAATTAGGCCAGCCCAAAGTGGCTAATTGGGCCAAACGCGACGGCGACCGCCCGGCCCGGGAGGGGGGCGGGCGCGCAGCGGGGAGCCGGCCCCGCGCCGCCGCTTCCCTCTCCCGCACGACTCGAGTTCGCCCCGTCTTTAAGTTAGGATTATCTTAGGTAATTTTTGGTGTGCAAAGGGGCTATCTCATCTATAAGGGAGACCCTTATTAGAAATAATAAAATAGAAAATTGCTTGTAAAAGGTATTCCGGTCGTATAAGAAAAACCTTATAGAGATTGCTTAGATTACAAGTCCCACTAGTCGGGCTATATAAGCAAGAGGCATGTAATCTCTATGGGAGAAGCAAGAAAATAAAAATATCTCTTTGCCTTGACCCTCGGCGGCCGCCGCCCCCCGCCCTCGAGCTTCCCGGGCGCGCGCCCTCACTGTCGCCGCCGCGCGCCTCCCGGCCGGCCGCGGCCCGCGCCGTCACCTCCCTCATCATCCTCCTCCCTCTCCCAAACCCCAATCGACGTGTCAATTCAGGCCCAATCTAGCCGGAATCGACACCGTATCCGGAGACCAGGGATGATTCCCACCACCCATGGCTTCCGAGATCAAGGAGTTCAGCGGCGCTAAAGGCGCTCCTCGACATCCATCTTTCGGATCACCAGCGCCGATGACATCGAGACTCGCCCACGCCGGATGGAGTACGACTTCATCACGTCAAGGACCCTCGCTGACGCACGGCGACCACGCCGGAGGACAGCCCGGCCGGCCGCCGCCGCCGGCGGCACCGGGGCCGGCCGCCTCTACCCTGGCCG
The DNA here is from genome assembly GCA_015847255.1 of Hyparrhenia diplandra. Lineage (NCBI taxonomy): Eukaryota > Viridiplantae > Streptophyta > Magnoliopsida > Poales > Poaceae > Hyparrhenia > Hyparrhenia diplandra. Next base: position 25,271 of record JADLZK010001760.1, read on the forward strand.
CCGCCCCCGGCCGCCGCGGATTCCGTCGGCGGCTCCGACCGCTATCCTCCACCGGAGGAAGATGATGGCGTTTGCTTGGTGACGCTCGGCCCGTCATCGACGTCACCCTCGGCGACACCGCAAAGACCGGCTGCCCCCTCCTCTCCACCGACACCGCAGCCGTGCGGGACGCCCGCGGCAGAGCGGTGCCAACCGCGGCACCCCCGCCCCTACCCCAGCGCCACCGCGCGGGCGTCCTTGATCGCGCCACCCGCGGCGGCGGGCCCGTGGTGCCACCCGCGGCATCACATACCCCTCGCCACGCCACGCGCGTCGCAAGTCCGTGAATACGGCAAGACCGGCGACCCGGACCTCGGCCGCCGCAAGGTCGGAACTCTTCTTCCGGCTTAACTTCGAGATCGCCCGGCCGACTATGTGAGTTACGCCGCTTTCCACCTCGTTGGTATTGCTGCGATGCCGTACATGGATCCGTCCAAGACGAACTCTCCGATCAAGTGGGACGAGTTCACTCACCGCCACGCCATCACTTTGGACCGCCCACCTACCTTGACACTTCGGGCGACGCGCCTTCCCGGGAGGCAAGCCGAGCGACTACATCGACGCCTTCGAGAACTATGCACTACGCATGGAACTCGAGGGGGGGGCGCCACCGTGTCGACTCTTCGTGGAAGGCCTACGGGAGACGCCGCAACACGCCGAATGGTTCGGCCGGCGTTCGTTGGAGAGGCCATTGACCTTTGCTCGCCGCTACTAGCGACGACAAGCCGGTCGGCGCCAACAAGGATCACCGGCGTCGCCTTGGCCGACCGCCGCAGTACCAGTGGCCTCGGCGGCGACGCGCTGTGTGATCGCATGCCGGGACAGCGGCGTCTTCTTGTTGCCATGGAAGACATCGAGGGGTCGACAAAGCCAAGCAACATGATCACCGAGTCGCAAGTGGGCACAACTACAAACAAGGAGCTCGGGATCATCTCGGCGCCATCGAGCTAGGATCAAGCCGCACAGAATGGAGCCTCCGCTACGGCATTGTGAGGTACTTCCACCACTACTACATCCCCGCCGTTGAGCTTCTCAGATTTCCCGCTGGGGAGAACGTTCCATCGCACGGCGTAGCGGTGGGCTTCCACCTCCCCAATCGCCTTCGAGGAGCGGCGTTCCGACAGCGTCCTTCTTCTCGCGGCGCCCCGATGATCGGATCGAGGGTGCCACCGTCCTCCTCTTTGGCGACAACTGGCGAAGTCTTCTTCCACATCGACAACATCACGGTCGGCGCCCGTGGACAAAGGAGGCGTTTGGGACCCCCGGGCACACACCCAGCGATCTCTCTCGGGCTGCCTCCTCGACTTCACCTCGTCGCCGCCTACATCGGTTCGACACGTCTGCGCGGGCAACTCCATGCAAAGGTGAATGTGCGGCAACTTACACCTACACGTCTCCACCACGACTTCGCCCGGATGCTCGAGCCGTCGGGCACCCTCGGTGCCTCCGTCATGCATCGTGCATGCGCGGAACGTTCCTTCGTGCAACCACCGTGAGCTTCAAGTTCGCGCCTACGCCCGGCGGTTTCCACCTCGACTTCTCCTTCTCGACCGGGACTCAGACATCCGCGCAACGGCGACAGCGACAAGTGCGGCCCTCTCGTCCTCTACGCCGGGCTGGAATTGTCGCTTCCCGGACGACGTGTCTTTTGCCACCACGGTGGGTTGGGCGGCGCGCGTGGGGAAATGTCATGATCGAATTGGGGGCCCGAGAGTGGCTAATTGGGCCAAACGGCTGCCGGCCGCCGCCCCGAGGGGCTGGGGGCTGTGAGGGGAGGGAGGCCCACGCCCGCCGCCGTTTTCCCTCTCCGTCACGACTCAGGAGTTAAACCCGTCTTTAAGTTAGGATTATCTTAGGTAATTTTTGGTGTGCAAGGGGCTATCTCATCTATAAGGGGAGACCCTTATTAGGAAATAATAAAATAGAAAATTGCTTGTAAAATGTATTCCGGTCGTATAAAGGAAACCTTATAGAGATTGCTTAGATTACAAGTCCCACTAGTCGGGCTATATAAGCAAGAGGCATGTAATCTCTAGGGGAGAAGTAAGAAAATAAAAATATCTCTTTGCCTTGACCCTCGGCGGCCGCCGCCGCCCGCCCTCCTGCCGCTCCGCTTCTTTGCCGCCCGCCCGCGCCCCCGGCCCGGCCGTGCCCCCGCCGCCCACGCCGCCGTCACCTCCCTCATCATCCTCCTCCCTCTCCCAAACCCCAATCGGCGTGTCAATTCCGGCCCAATCTAGCCGGAATCGAGCAGATTATTCTCTCTGTCCGCTCGATGTATTTCGACCTTATGAATAAACAAACACCTTTTCTTCATAAGAAGATTTGAAAAGGAGTCCGAAGTGCATCCTCTTTGTTCCTCTAAAAATTAAGATCTTTCTTTGGTTTTTACAGAGAGAGATAGTCTTGACCAAAGACAACTAGCCAAGAAAAATTAGAAAGAGAGTCAGAAGTGCATTTGCTGTAATAGGAATGAAACTATCCAATATTTATTCCTAGACTGTTCCCTTACCAAAATGATCTGGAGGATATTTTTTATACTACTAGTCTAACTCAGCCTCGATCAATCAGTCATATGTTCGTGAATTGGCTAGCTAACCAAAATAAAAAGATTAGAAATTTGATTTGGGTGGGGGTGGCCGCCATGTCTTCGGGCTATCCGGAGATGTCGTAATGATGTTATTTTTAATCAAATGAAATCTAACTCCATTTTGCGAGATAATTTTCGAGGAGCGAGCGTATTGGTTACGCCCTTGGGCCCCGCCGCAACGTGTGACGAGACAACCAAGGAAGCAATCTCAACGACGAGCAAGAAATTAGAAATTATTGCTTTAGAGATTTCCAATAAAGGATGGAATCACTTATATTGTTTGAACTAGCTTCCCGGGTCGATCTTTAAGACCATGGTTTCTCTATTCTTTCATTGAAAGTTTGTGTAATAATTGGTACATGTACATCCTTGGATGTAGAGGCCGGATATATTTATCCATTATCTAAAAAAAGGAACATAGATGTCTGATTTCGAACCAACAAGAAACCTCTCTCGCTTGGGGTCTCACAGAAAATTTGATGACGCGCCCAATCTACAGTGTTGTGGATCCCACTTTGAGAAATGAAATTGGCAAACCATAGCCACACGCCTATGGCCCGACCCGTTATATTCTCCTTGCCCGCCGGCTCCTCCCAAAGTCTTGAACTAGCATGAACTTTTATCTGTTGTGCAATTTGCACTTGTGAACCAATTTGGAGTTTAGTAGTAACTTTGTTTCTACTATGCCTAACGCTTGGGGAGAATAATGTATAATTCATTAAATGTATTTCGGAACAAATGGATGGGTTGCAAAACTAATTCCCGTCGAAATTTTTCCTGTCGGTTTGAGTGATAGGAAAGTGATAGTGTTCAATGTTGCCTTATAATAACAGGATTCATATTGGCCACGCTTTGAGTAGACACAATTTGGATGGCCAACCTAGAACCGTTAGGAATCACCCGTCAAGAAAAGTTTCCGTCGGCTAGCCGTCGGGCCTGTCGAGACGTTCTTGTCGGCGCAATCCTAATGGATGCCCGTCGGGGAAAATCATTTCGATAGTTTTCAGCTCATTCGTAATGGGTTTTGGCCGATAGGTGTTTTTTGCATGTTTGGTAATGAAAGGTGCAGTTCAGCCGAGTTGAGACTTGATGGATGGTGCATGTGATTTAGCAACTACCTTGTTATACACTCCATAAAGTCAACAAACAATAATTTTTCTATAAAATAGTAATAGCTAGAGGTCTTCTTAAATCTTTTTGTGGAGGTGCACTAGAACCTCTGTCAATTAAAAGTCAGAATCCAACAGTTTAAACCATAACTCTCCATCATATTGCTTTTCACGGCTTGTATCAGTGGCGGATGCAGGATTGATGGCATAGGGTTGCTTCTAGGTCGACAAATAAACCGACATTCTAGAGTGTTGGTTCGCGCCTCCATCGCGGCGCCGTTGCTCCGGTTCATCGGTCGCTTCTTCCCGCGGCAAGTCGTCGAAGGATCCACTGTCTCTCGCCATGCAACCTTCGCTTGCCTCCATTGTGTCTCTGCATCACGCCGCAGGCGTGGTCTTCCTCCTCAAATTTGTAGGAGGCTCTGTGGGAATCATGGCAGTAAGGGGGCTCGAGCCTCCCCCCCCCCCGACGTGGGAATAGAGATCGACATCCATTATCCTATTAATAACTATCCACTAAAATCCAATATAATATTGACTCTCATCCTATCCAATTCTATTACAAGCTATTGTCATCTAATCTTGCCTAATCCAACATTGCATTAGTTTATAAACATCCAACCAATCCATCAGGCTAGATAGCAGGTCCATGCCAAGATTAGTTGAAAGTCAAAGAAGTGCACTTATTTATGGACGGAGGGAGTAGCTAGCTGTACCACCACAGTTTTGTTCAAAATGAAGCCCCCGGATCATGCTCTCGCATGCATGCGCATCGACGAACCCACATGGCAGCAATCATGCAGGTAGGGTTCCCGTCCCCGTCAGCCGGCAGGGTCCGGTCCCCGCACGAGAAGGTACTAGATAGAGCCAGCAGCGGTGCACCGGCGCACGCAGCTAGCTGAAGAGCGTGGATCCTAGTCAGCTCACCCGCTTCCGATACAGTACTGTACAACAGGGGACAGCTAGGCTCGACCTCGACAAGACAAACAGAAAAAGGTTGCCGCTAAACGATTCCCCGGCGGCCGGTAGTTTTGCCCCGACGGGAATTCACCGGACGACTGCTGGTAGTCTGGTACAGCACACAGCGTCGATGTTGCCGGCTGCCCGGCAGCCACAACCTGACAGACCACTACAGTAGTCGGGCCCACTTATTCCTGTAGCGTCCGTACGGCGGCACGCTGCCGATGATGCTTATCGTGTGGGTGACTCAGCTCCAGTTGGACCATCACGTTTTGCCGTGGGCGCGCATGTGTACAGGTACAGCACCTGTAGCGGTCCAGCCAGCCATGCACGCGCATACAGTAGTGCCATCGGGCACCGCACAACCCGTATCGCATACGGCGTACTACGTATAATTGCAACCTCCATTTGAACGAACTCCACTAAGGGAGCTTACATAAATCAAATAAACGACGAGCCTATAAGTTCTCTTTATACAGGGTGCAAATGATAATGTGCTATACCACGTGATAGTAGAATATATATGACGAAGGATTATTGTTGGAGATGATGACATGCTCCTACCTACTACTCCACACTCGACTCGTGACGATTACAAGAGTCGTTGAGTGTGATATGTGCTTCTTTGTTTCCTTTCTTATATAAACAGAGAATATACAGAGATGCTCGTCATCGATACGTGGCGTTTGGTTTTATGCGTGTAGAATAACGAGTGTCGTACAACAAAACACTACACCACATTGCACTTAGGCAGTCGGCAATTTTCAATCCCTGATGACAACGATGATATTGTTGGTATGTCCACAATTGAAGAAAAAAAAATGTCCACGCGAACGCGACGTACCGCCAAGAACTAAAACTCAATTTGCTCATCTGCACATGATAAGACAGCCGAGGAATCTCCCAAGAAGCCAGGCAGGTTATCAACATTAATGCATCACGATATCACAATCATTGGGTAGGTTCTCCTTCTTCTTCAACCCAAATTTCAGAGTCAGAAAAATACAAGTGAAACTTTGCTCGCTAAAAAAAATGCATGCGTATTCCGTCCTCTACCAAAAAATGACGGAAGATTCAAAGTCGAAAGGAAATTTAGAAAATATTAAGATCACTGTAGCACCCCTACTGATTCCCCAAGGCAACTGACTGAAGTATTTGACGCCAACCATGATTTGATGCCATTACACCAGGTATTTGACGCCAGGGAGACACGCACCCGAGCTACGACAAGACAAGAGCGGCTCGGCGTCAATCCGTCGGTGAGGAGTTTCACCGCGCACTCCCTGTCGAGTACCATGGATTGTGTCTAAGATTTCGTCGGATCCTACCATGGATGTTCGCTCATAGTCTCCGGCATCCACGGAGCAGAGTCGCTGTCCGTTGCTTCCGTCCTAGCTAGTGCCATCGGGGGTCGACGTCGGTCCGTCCTAGGATTCACGGACCGCTGGAGTACACTTGTATTTCCCTTGTCTACATAGGAGTACTCGGTACTCCTAGTGTATAGTATTGTATAATATACAGTATCCCTTGACAAGCGGAGAACGCAGCTGCGCTTATCAAGGAGATGGTATTCCACTGATCGATCTGCCGACCTGACCCGTCCGAATACTAGTAGACGAGACCACTGCAAGTGAGCACGGATAGCTGCGCCACGCCAGCCAGCGGCACCCACCTGCCGCCGGTGGACCTGCCAGGCTGCCACCATCACTCTCCCACCCGCGCTGTCACCCGGCACGCACAGTAATGAGGTGACAAACCATGGCCACAGTAACGACTACGGCTACAGTAATAGTCACGACAAGGATGGACCCAAACTTCAGAAAGGTACGGAATGATGACCACAGTAACGACTACGGCTACAGTAATGTCGTCCTGGAACTGTGAATATTGCATGGCCAAGGTACTGCTCTCCCCAAAATGTCACTCTCTCCATCCCAAAATGTCAGTAGTTTTTATTTTCGTGTCAAAAATTTAACTTCGATTTATAAAATACGTGCAACACGTATATATTCAAATAAATTTGTTAAAAAATTAGGTTTAAAAGACCTTTTTAATGATACTAATTATGCATGATAAATATTAATATTTTTTAATCTATAATTTGTTCAAATTGTTTATCGGAAAACGTAAGTGACAGAAGGAAAGTTGTATTAAACATGAAAATGTACATGTCTAATCGAACGAAGTCAAGTATGGGAAAGGCTCGCTCAGAAGATTCAATCTTTCATCTTTTGTATTATTATCTCTCTCTCTCTCTCTCTCTCTCTCTCTCTCTCTCTCTCAAGAAGCTTATGACCACCTACAGAAATTGAATGCAACGCTACAGAAGATGGAAACTGTCAAATGTGTGTGACACTTGGTCATACATGTAAGTAATTCAAAACACTTTGTTTCTTCATCAAATGGATACAGATCATTAGCTGGTCAATGCAAATACTTGTTTTGTTGTTTTGGGTAAACACAACAAATATCCTCGGAAGGAAGCCAGCACATGTCACTTGAAAATTACAGCTACGAGTACTTACGTGTGCTTTAAATCCCTATTTCGATCAAAAATCTCTAGGAGTACTCCTATATCATCCAAACAGCAAGACAACACCCAAATCATTGACCTGCAGTCACTTGTCGTGTGCAGATTCAATTCACCGAAAGATTTTTCTAGAAAACGAGATTCACCGGAAGATATTTTTTTCTCCCTACCACCACCGAGCAGAGCAACAAGCTGCCGTTCGCCACGAAGCAACGGCTGGACCCCGCAAAAGCAAGCCTCCAGGCAGAGATCGATCAGGCTCGGGAAAACGCCACGCCGGCCGCTACGCCGCCGCCGGGACCCGATCGGGTAGGCACGCACGACAGAGTAGGAGAGTACTCGTACGGTGAGCATGGACCGCCGGTGATAACTGATAAAGCCAGCCAGCCAGCCTGTGCGGCCGGCCAGCCGTGTCGTGTCCGGCTCCGGCGCGCGCAAATGATTGTGATAAGGAGACGAGATTCGATCGCCACACTCGCATCTCGCCATGGCCCCCCGTCAAGACCTGCAGTCCCCCACGGCAGTTAAGGTGCGTGGCCTACAACGAGAGGAGGATCGGAGTACGGGCGGGACCGCGGGAGTTGGCGGCACGCCGCACGCGTCCGTCGCCTGCCAGCCTGCCTGCTCCTGTCGCGTTCCCGCGCGCGGCCGTTCGGACCTTGGTGAGCCACGATGCGCTGCTGCCTGGCTGCTGTGACGAGGGCGCCGGGCGCTGGCGGTGTCTGCTGCCATACTGCGGCTGCGGCGCGCGTCACGCGTGATGGAAATGCGATGAGACTGAGACGGTAGTAGGGGCGGGCGCCGATCCTAGCCGCTCTCTGGACTCTCGAGTTTGGACGGAAACTTGTGATCGAGGTGAGGATTACGGTAGAGTTCTTCAAGTCCAGACCTCTCGTTCACAGCTCCTACTTTTCGGGCGTGGCCTGCTCTGGCCTGGCTCATTGCGGCCCTCTTGTGACCCAATGGGCTACAACAAAACCATTCGTCCATTCATAATCCATGGGCCTCCCAGCTCTTCACTAAGCTTCCCAGGCCCAGAGTGTTGTTAGTTGACCCTGACCTTGTCCAAACCTGGTCGGCCCGCAAATGCCATGGTAGTGACGTGACCCAGAACTCGTCAATCCTGCAATTTGAAGTACGACTCACAGAAATCCAAGGCGTGGATAGTCCCCAAAAAAACATGCAATTATGATAATCATGCCGGTTAACTTGACTAAAGTTTGACCAAGTCTGTAGTAATTAATATTAATATTTTGTCTTAAATAAAATTTATTATAAAAATATATTTCATCACAAATCTATTGATACTAATTTTGTGTTATAAGTGTCGGTAATCTTTTTATATAAAATTAGTCAAATTTTTGAATCGGTTGACTTTTAGAAGGCGAGAATTGCATGTTTTCAAGAACGGAGGGAGTATATAAATGTGTGTCTCCATTGTACTTGTGCGGATCGAACTTTCTAAAATTTAACTAGATTATAAAACATATTAAGAACTTTTATTATTTTCGAGACAAGTTTGTTATAAAAATGGATTAACGATACTAATAGTTATGTATCCCAATAGGTGAAGCTAATAAAATACCTGATTGTTTGCTGCACCCCTAAATACCTGATTAACGATACTAATAGTTGTATGTATCTCACTAATTGCACCAAATGAGATAATAGAAGTTAATAGTTATCTCAATAGCATTTTTACAAGTTGTGCGTCTAAAACACCCTGCAACTAATACCTAGTAATGTTGTAAAAAAGGGGCAATTTTCTATTTCACTCTTGTGAGATTGTCAAATTTGTACCAAAGGTGTATTTTGAGAGTACCAATTAGTATAGCTATCCTTACTATGGCACAACAATCTAGTTTTGTTTGGTCCCGAAATAGAATTCTTTTTTTCTCTTTTTTGCTCCTTGTCTATAGAAAAATTAAATGTTATTCAAGGCATCAATAAAACTCAGTAACACCCGTGTTTTTGCATCATTATAAAATTCACTAAAAATTTGAACTTTTTAAAACTTTACAACAAATTAAAACTTGACTATTTATTTTTCCGTGAAACCATTTCAAAATAAAATGCTTTTCAAAAACCCCTGCATGAAAATTCACCATATAATATGTTAGGATTGTTTGAGTGCTTGTATGTTATGTTTGCTCTAGGATTTATTTTGGCACCGAATAATCCTCCTTGACTTATTCTCCAAATATCCTTGATCGTCCTCTTGGAAAACAATTCCTTGTAATTCTTGAATTATCCCAATCGTCCACCACCATGTATCCTTGAAGTCTAAATTCATCTTCAATTAGGTTATGTCCTAGTTTATTTCTGGGAAGATAAAACCGTCTCATGCATATATGCGTATATATTTGTACCGGTGTATAACTATGTACAAATAAATATATATATATAGGAACATATATGTGTATATATCAATCGATGTATGCCTAGAAGTACATATACAGGCATATAAAAGAATAGATATATACATATATGTATGTGTATACACCTATACAAAATATACGTAGGTGTATAATCATGGCCGTAGCATGAGTGCAGCGTTTTACCCTTTTGGGCAAAACTCAGCAGCAAGCCGAGCAGCCCAACTCTCTCCCTTTTTTTCTGTGTCACTTACACACGGGACCCACTTGTCATTCCCATCCCCTACCTCTTGTCCTCTTCCTCCCCACGAGAATCACGCTGCCAGCTCAACCGCACTGTGGCCATGCGGTCACTGCCCCAAAGCTGTTGTGGACAACCGCCCTTCTCGCGTGTCGTCTTCCTGCTGGCACTCACGAAGAGCACGGCCGGGAGCTCCAGCTCGCCATATACTTTTGCACCAAGCTGCACGGAGGCATGGCGACCACACTGTCGTCTTACCCGTCGAACTTATCCATCCACTGCTAAACACGCCGCGATTTCCGTTGATAGCTCACGCACGCGAGCTCCGTGTAGACACTGCAGCTCTGCGTCGTTGCCGGTAGATATCCCCGCAACCGCCTCTGTGTGTCGTCGTCGAGCGCCAAGGCTGTCGTCCAGTCCAGCAACAAGTGCGTCGTTCTTCTCCAGACAACAGCTCCAGCACGAGCACCGCCCTCTCCCTGTCAGCAAGAAATATCTCCATGACCGCCTTACTGTGCGCTCACACCACCAAAACGCCGACGCGAATTCCGCCGGCGCCATGGACATGACCTCACGAGCACCGACCATACTGGAGCTACGAGTGGACGCGGAGGCAGCCAGCGCAGCATCGAGACACATCCAGCACCGCCTTAGAGCTGGCACACGTGCGCACGGGCGGATAAATATCTCGCCATGGCCACCGACTTCGCCGGGGCTATAAAGGGCCGGCCGGCGAGCCCCGCCGTCGCCACCACCACCCAGAGCTCCGCACGATGAGGGAACACACCATCACCCTCTCCTTTTCCATTCTCCCATCCTAAACCAAACTCTATTCCAATATTCCCCAAATCCACCGCCATCGCTGCCATTGGAGACCGACCTCCGTTCCGAGTCACCGAGAGCTTCTCCGACCAAATTGGGGAGACGAGGTGAGTCCTGGATGTCTCCTTTACCTTCCCCGTAGTTCCTAGTTTTCCATTTGCTCTGTAGTGCCCTACCGATGTAGCGCCGCCCGGCACGCGCCGCGGCTCCGCACCATGGCCGCCGCGTACTCTCCGTCACGTATACAAGTGCTGGGCAGGGACGAACAAACACATACCTATCTCCCACACACTCGCAACCACCGCACTCACTCACCCAGCATGTACCTAAGCACTACACGCGAGGGCGAGCACAGCTCTGCACCACCGCCTCCACCACGGCAGACTCCGTCGCCGCCGTAGGCACATCCCACAACCACCGACTCCACCAACAGTTGTGTCTTGGACCTTGACGCACCAGCCACCACGTATGACTGGGCACCAACCGGAGACGACGCCGGCCGAGCCAATTCCGGCAAGCCGCGCCGCTGCTCTGTTTCGACGTTGGGCCGGACACGCCCCATTCCGAAGTCCTTCCGTCCCCGTCTGATTAAAAGGAGCAGCCAGGGATGGCCCACGCGTCAGAGGCACATGTCGTACTCGTCACAAAGCCCACGTACACAGTACACCACCCACAGTTAGCTGCTGAAGGCATACGGGCAGTATATACAGAGCAATGGAAATCTATTTTCCCGCATTGGATAAATTCCCAGAAAATCCCTAATACACTACCCATACGTTTACATCGCATTCCATGATTTCGATTTCTAGAATTTATTCCCAATTACTCTTACACCCTATATAATCTTTTATATTAAATCTTTGTAAATTCATATCCTTCCATTCAAGCCCCAAATTAATTGATTCCTTCACCATAAATCTTCTAAAATCAAACCCTCACACTCATATCCTTGTCCATATTATTTGGTGCCCATTTAAATTCTAGTTTGTTTGCTATCCTTTTTCATATAAAAAATATATATTAATAATCAGTAGTAGTGATCGTCGTAAGAAGGCGTGAAGGCACACAATGGATCCCTGAAGCACCGCTACACGAGGACAAAGGAGCCGGATGCACAAGAATCGGAGGCCTTGGATATACTGGTCGGCAAATATGAGGCAAGTCCTAATTCTCACCTATCCGCTACATTACCATTCCATTAATTACTCCATTTTAGCCACCTCTACATTTTGCTAGCCTCCACCATAATCCGCCATATCCAAACCCCACCAACTTATAATCTTAATTTATATACTCTTTAATTTCTCACTCATGAATTAATATGGAATTATGAGTTTGTTTATAGTTATATGATTTATGAGAAGGTAATGGTTACCTTGATGAGATCCGAAGTAATATGAGTTTGATAATAATAATTATGGAACTTAAAGTGGTAAAACTGGACTAAACCGACAAAAGGGGGCGAGTGAAGGGTAATTCATGTGGTATGGATTACCTTGACAGGTTCGCCTGTGTGGGTTCCTGTTTGGGAGATACTCGCCTCGGTCGCATAAGGACCCAGGTTCGTAGGCCATCTCGTCTAGTGAGATATTTCGCATGTACCGCATGTCTATATGGGTAGACTTGATCTCACACCCGTTAGATAGAAGTATAATCCTTACTAAGGAGGCCGGTGTAGGCGGACTATCGAGGGAGAGGACACGCGCTTGCCGAAAGTGATCTTCCCGTGGTCCGGGTCGGCATGGTTGCCGAGTGGTCTTCCATGTAAAATTTGTTGTCGTCGCGTGTGCGCAGCACCCTTTAATTAAAAGCGGATCGAAAGTGATCATCCATGGATGCTAAGTGATCATCCAACCACTAGATGTTTTGGGATCTTTGTGTGATCATCCTAATGCGTGGGTCCGACCCCCGAGAAGCCGTAGTAGGATTATATGGAAATCTAAGGTAGCGCCCTCTCGGCACGAGGTCTCGTTAGGTCTTTCTAAGCCATGACGATGGTGTAGGAATGTGCCTATCATGCGGGAATTGTGTACACCTCTGCAGAGTATTATTGAATCTATTCGAATAGCCACGTCCTTGGAATGGGCAATGCTAGGATGAGGTCCCCTATGATTAGACTTCCACGACTATCATGTTTTGGTAAGTTGTATTTATGAATTCGGTGATTTATAACTAACCAGGGAACTAGCGAGGATGGTAATTCCCTCCTAGGGCCCAACCCTATATTTTATATACTTACTTTAATTACCCTACCACCTACCACTTCATACCACCACTACCAGTTCCACATATAGCCTCCATCACTCCACTCCACCTCTACCCAAATTAGGGCTTCTTTGAGTACGTAAGTACTCAACCCCCCTCTATTCTATGTTTTTTAGGTATAAAGTTCTTTGGAGTATATCCGAGGGATGGAGCTATCGAGGACAAACGAAAAGGATAAAGCTAGGAAGAGTACACCAAGACGGAGACGTTTGACTACGTGGAGGAGCTATGTTAGGAGCAGCTTTAAGGAAGAAGTCCGGGTTTTTGTGCGCACTCCAAGTTGCCTCTGTAGGAATGGAACCATGACGTTGTAGGACATTTGTATTAGGAAACTCGATATATGGTATAAGGCCTATGGCCTAAGTATGTAAACCCAAACTATGTAACGTGTTCTCCTATTAGTAATAAAAGTATGGTTTTTGATATCAACTCTATGTTAATTGGGCGTATTTGTGTGCGATCGACACAAATACGTGTGATTACAGATCCTCAAAAATGGGGTCTCGACAAAACCCCACACATTTGGGGGTCCTACTTATTTCCATTGTCTTCTAAAAAAGACATAGTAGAATAATTTAATTTAGAATAACGGCCAAGATCTTGGGAAAACCTAAGTTAATGATTAATAAGATAAAAAATTTAGCAAGGATATTCTCATATTGACGCAATACAAAGATAAGCATATGCAAAATCTATCCCTTTTTTACTTAAAAGAATTTAATTGGTTAGTATAAAAAAATCTAATAAATAGAAAATTGAATAGTGGATAATCCGTTCGAAAGAAACGGAATACATTCTTTGAAGAATCAAGATTCATAATCAATCCTTGTCTTGTTTGTTGAATTAGGTCTAACTTTCTTGACCAAATAGCAAGCATGGAACTTTATAAGAACTTACAAGAAAAGCATAAGTGAAGTAACTTGAATCAACTTTTTTGTTGGGGTTCAAAAAAAAGGATAAAAATAAATAAATAAAGTAAATTCAAGGAATAGTTTCCTTTTTGAGGGGGCCTCCTTAGGGGTCGTGGAATACTTTTCTTCTCCTCTTATTCCATATGGAATACATGGAGTTAAAATAAGAAGGAATAGGGGAATATTCAACCGTTTGCTCAAAAAGAGGATGAAATCCATCCTATTAAAAAGAAGTAATCCAAAATAGAAAGGATTTTTTTTTTGTCAAATCAAACTATTTATTTATCTTTTATTCCAAAATTCCCCAAAAATCTAATTTTATTTTTGAATGGCGTTATATGATGTAGTTCTTAATATTATTAGTTTACGTGAATCGATAGATTTACGCCCTTGTTTTGCGGTCTAATTGCTTGTTTGCCCTCATTTTTTAATTCCTCGCATGTTTGCCCCTAAAAACGTGCAATTTGAGCTCAAAACAAGAGAAAAACAGGGGCAACCATGCAATTAGAAGACTACAAATAGGGGCAAACATGCAAAGTTCAAAAAATGAGGGCAAACCCGACAATTGGACTTTAAAAGAAGGGGTCTAGCAATTTTCCAAAAAAAGACTAACATGTAGTAACTACTCCCTCCGTTCCAAATTTAACTTTGCAAAGTTCACTTTGGATTTTCTAGATACATTGATTTTGCTATGTGTAGGATCATTTGGACGCTTAGAGGGGGGTTGAATAGGCCTGTTTCAAAAATCAACTCAAAAACACGATCAATATACCGAGAGGCACCGCCACTCGCACCTAGCGACTTCTTTGCTCCTCTCGAGCGGCACCGCCGCCTCTGCAGTAATAGATTAGCTCACGGTTCAAAATTTATCCAATGAAATTTAGATCGGGTAAATTTTCTAGCTTCCCTGGACAAATATAGATTACAAATCGAGAGCTAAAACAAGTAGATCGTGTGTCACAAAGTAGATTGACCTCAAACCCTAAATCTCATCAACAACAACAATATGTATGCAATAAAGAGTAAATCAAGCACAAGGTGATACGGTGATTTATCCGGTGGTTCAGCTCACCACCACGGCTTGCCTAAGTCCATGTTGTTGAGGTTCCCAAAAGGAATGAGCTCACCACAAAGGTTTACCTCTTTGCCACGTTCTCTAGTCAAGAGGGTTAACTCTTGAGATGAGGGGTGATTGTATTAAATATAAGAGGGTGTTACAAACCTCCCAAGGCTGCCACACAAGTTGGCAAGCTCAAGGGCGACGCACTAGCCGGCTAGGAGCAAGCTCCAAGAGTAAATAACCAAAACCACCGGCCAAAGTGTGAACCAAGTGCTTCTAAGACGATGAAGATCAGTGGAGCACCTCTCCAATCGAAGGTTGTTGCCTTTTCTATCAAGAATCGATGGTGGAATCAATGGATTTGCTTGAGAGAGTGTGGAGCACCTATGGAGGGAGAGAGAGTGAGCACTTGAGAGCTTTCTGTCGAAATGAGCCGGGAGGAAGAAGAGTGACCGTTAGGGGTAGAATGGGAAAGGTATAAATACCTCCCAAGCCAACGGTCAGATTATGAGCGGCGGTGCCGCACATAGTCAAGCGGCGCACTAAGTCGGCAAGAATTTTGAACTGGTTTGATCTCGACTTAGTTTGGAGCTGGAGGTTATGTGGTGTAGAATTGAGCACTTGGTTGCACGCTTTAACACAAGTAGTTCTAATCCCTCTTAATAGTACGGCATGTCCTATACACAAATTCAAACATAAAAGAATATAAACCTCCTTTGCTTGATGTACCGGTTTGTAAAATGAATTGGAGTACTCCTCTGTTAGGTTGCAACATCCTCCTTAATGTGTTTTCTGCTTGTCATATCGATAAATTTCATTAGTCATCTAGTTAGATAATCATCAACGCCAAAACCCATATTAGAGGTTGATTGCACTTACACTATGTCTAGATACATAGTAAAAAAGAAATGAATCTAGAAAAGTCAAAGTGAACTATAATTTGGAGCAGAGAGAGTAAAAGTTATCTAGCTAATATTAGATACGAGTTATTAGGCCAGTCTCAATAGAGGTTTCATAGAGTTTTCATGCACATTAAATATGCTGATATGAAACTATATTTCATAGAGTTGAAACACTTTTGCATTGTTTCCAAAATATGGTGCGTTGAAAAACTGGGACATGAAATCCTCCATTGAGAATGATCTTGGACACTAAACTATAAGCAAATAATGCATCTGAATAGGAGATTACTATATTATGAGAACAAAACACAAATTAGTTACACAACCAAACTTCATTGTCACTATGCTATATTTCTTAATCATTGTCTGGTTCAGAACCCTCACCATTCATGTTTCCTCAAGCTCACATACTAGATGAGCTGTGTGACACATGCGACTATATAGATGGCACTATTCTTTTAACTACATAATTTTGAATCTTTCTTCAACAAACAATACACTTATGTTGACTTTGATTTTGAATTTGTCGTTATTCAACACCCCATCTCAAATATGATCTAAGAATTTATCTTGAATAATTGGACATTTAAACTCAAATTAATAACGCCTCAACTACAGAATTTTAGATCTCCTTGAATTCAACAACTTGGATAAAAATTTTATCTTAATCCAACCTATTATGAAAAGGTTATGTTTTCTTGTACAAAATAGGCTACCATTCATAAAAAATGCACAATGACCACAAACCGATAGAGATAATCCACCTATCACTGCATATTGAAGTCACAAACAGTCAGTGATTTCACTATCATCTCCAGCACAACCGATAGCGATGTTCCACAATATTAGTTCTCTACCAGCCATAATCGTAACATAATTGTAAGATTATGGCAAACAACTAGAATAATGTAGAAGCTAGATATTTAGCTCACAATGAGATATGTTGAAGCATAAAGAATATTTAAGAAATAAAATATTTTGTGTGGGATGCTTGATCTTTGCCGGTTGTCGCTAATCCTATAGTTGACGACCTCCTCATATATATAAAAGGGTGTCCTCAATGGAACTTAGTTAGATGAAGCTTAGAAATAACAATAAACAAGAATCTTGTAATAGAGGGTCGTGTGAGCTGTGAGAGAGTTGATTATGGAAGAACATGTTAGACTACATATTACAAAGCTGACATGGTTTTGTCACACCCATGAGAGAATACCATCCTTGAATTGTCCAAAGGGCTCTTGATCCCTCTTCTTGAATGTGATATGTACAGAAGAACAAAATACATGTACATAAGAATAATTAAGAAGGTAATACCTCGATGAGATGTTTGCCAACTCAAATGTAACTTTATCGGATGACAACTGTTAACTTCAAAGAAATTTTGCATGCCTCACTCAGCCATGTGTTACCGTCGTAGAAGTAAATCTTGGGCCTCTTCCTGTTAGAGCCTACGTGATAGGTCGGGAACCTATCAATACCAAATAGACAATCTTTTATTTATTCTGAGCAATAAACAATCACTAGAAGAGAGGGAAAAAACAAATACCTTGTGAACCTCATGTTGTTAGGATGTTTCATTAAACATAGGAGACAAACCCCATAATACACCCACAGGAGGTGCAGTAGCAGATCAATAGGGGTGATCTTCGTTACTACGTCCTGACACATCTAGATAGCCAAATCTTTATTCTGCAGTAATTCGTCGAAGTCAAACCTATTCACTGCAATATAACAACACAACTGGACCGATAGCTTCAACACATAAGACCAATAGATGCAACACATATTATTGAAAGAGGTCAAACATATTCAAATAGTGAAGCATTTTTTTTCTCTTCTCCATCTCCGACGCCGCTCTACATCCATCCTTTTCAACGGTAGAAAAGCCCTACACTTTGGGTTGCTAATTGCTATGGTTGCCATGGCGCAGACTGCACGAGCTGCCGCTAGAGATTCTGGACCCCATGCTTGATGGAGGTGTTGGTGAAGGGGCTCGGGGATCCCCGGCCACGGCCACGCCAACCCCGGGCCCGGCGGTTTCACAGGAGGTGCCCACACCTGACGGTTGAATTCAGGAGTGCTAGGGTGTTGCAGTGTCACAGGAGGTGCCCACAGTTGAGGGAAGTATTCGTAAGCGAGGGGGGTGAGGTCCTTATGTTCCACAAGGTCCAAGAGAAGCATGCGAAAATAAAGATGGACAATTTGATCGGTAGAGGCCCCATTCCCTTAAACCACTGGATTGAGAGATCTTCTAGTGAGGATAGAAAGCATTCTAGCTAGAACACCTCTCTTATCAAATTCCAGTGACAATTTCATCTCTTCTCTTCTTAAATCTCAAAGGATTTGCTCGAGTTTTATGGACATATTATAGCAATAATGGACAAGCCCGACGCTCTTACATCATATTGGCACTTCCAAATAAGAAATCTTTCTTACGGGTTCGATCGATCGAGCTCATAACAAGGGCCCTTAGTTATACACAAGGTCATCTGCGAAAAAAGAGCGAGGCTTAACTGACCCTCGCTCTATATCTTGACAGAGCAAATCACAAAAAATGGCAGATACTGTGTTCTTCCCTCTTGATATATAGTTCTGATAGAAAGCTCCCTTTTGCCAATGAGATAATAGAAGCTGAATCAGGGATTGCCTGGTCCGCCTTTCTCTATTATGCCCTTTTTGCCAAATGACTCCTCTTGCTCCAAGCTACCTTTTGTTGCCTTCTCGTTCACATCCTCATTCAATTGAAACAAGTTTTTTATCAATATTTGTAGGTTACAAATGGTTTGGTAGTTCGGCTATGTAGGTTAGGGGTTATGTAGGCTTTTTCCGCACAAACTATGTTGATTACCTTGGAACACCATATGCACCTCGCTTAATTGGAGCCTACACCATGTAAAACCTCTTGGTTTTGTTTATTGCGCCACCTCCCTTAAAAGCGACCTAGACAGTTACGCAGCGCGAACAACACGCTGCGTTCGCCGAGCCGAGCCGCCCGGTTACATCGCTCGGCTGTTGTTCCCCACTTCCTACTTACCCGCCTACTCGCGGTCCATGCCGGTCACCGTCTCGCCTAGCGGCGCGCGGGCAAAGCGCAGAAGATGGTGGCGCGCCCTCACGCAGCGTGGCGACCTCCTCACCTTTCCCGGTTGCTGCAGTGCCGCGGCTCCCCGTCCCACCTGCTGGCGATATGGCAGCACACAACAGCCGCGGCGCCGCGACACGGCCAGCGTCCCTCGGGCCTAGCGGGCGCCGAGCGGCTTGCCAGCCTGCGGAAGCTATGCACGCCGCAGCGCCAGACACGAGCCGCCGACTTCACGGCCCACCCAGTGTAGAGAGAGCCGGGCTGTCCGTCTCGGCCCGCGGGCGCAACGAGGAGGGCGCCCGGAGCGCGGCGGGCATCACCCGAGGCCTTGGCGTGAGCGCGGGGAACTTGCTTGGGCCGCCAACGGCACGCCAGGAGGTGATCTCGCGTTATGGGGCCTTCTCGGCCTCCATGTAGGTGTGCCGGTCTCTCGTCGGAGCCATGGTGAGTTGATTGACATGGCGTCTGTGCCCTGTGACTCTGTTTTTCAAGTAGTTTGCATGGAGTTGATAGAGGCTTGTGTGAAGAAGTCCTTTGGTGTGTGCGTCATGGCGAATGCGTGCGTGTGATGATTGCAAAAGGGTGGTGAGCAAAATAAGAAAGGGACTATTTGTTAGAGGTCTATTCAGGCTTTACAGGCCAAAGCCCGAACCCTAACCCACATACCCTGAATTGAAATAAAATCAGGAACCGAAGCCGAAACCCAAATAGATCGATAATAATTCAAGTTCAGTTGAGATCGGTTTTCAATTCTCGTGTTCAAAGTGCCCGCCCATAACTGTTGCAGGCAAACAATACGCCAAATTAAAGTTTCTCTGCAGTTAGGCCCAACCCAGCGAACGAAAATGTATGGAATATTTGCTGTCAAGTGTTTTCGACATCGAGTTGGTGGGCTGGGCTACATAATCCGCATGGGGCCTTTGCATAAGCCACGCGACAGGCCGAGCCACACAGGTGCCGTCTATGGGCTCAACTATATTCAGGCAGGCCTGTAAACTCTGAGTCCAGTCAACTAGTCAACGCGCATCGCGCGTCAAAGTGGACGGTTCCGCACATCGACATCCAGTTGCCAACCCCCAACTAAAACTCGTGCTCGTCAAGAGGAGCAAGAACAACCAATGAATCAAGTAAAACTGGATTGTTTGTGTAAGGACACTGGACACTCTTTCTGGTCACATCTTTCGTTCGTAAGAACCAAAAACATACTTTAATTTGGCTGATCTTCGATTCATGAGGACGATGGAGAAAGAACCCAGCATTTCTTGCTACCAAATACCATAAGTAAAATTGGAGAGTATGGTCGCCTATATAATATTTGTACAAAAATCAAGCACGACCCTTGCAAAAAATCCTGCTGCTTTCATCAGTCCTGAGCAACCACCATGCATGGAGACTATCGACCCCCAACCAACTTCAGCATCGTTGCAAGCTACACATATACCCATATAAAAATTTGGCCTCTTTGCACCAGAGGCTTCGTCAAAGGAGACTCGAGTAAGTTCTCCCCCGTTTCCTCCGCCTCGTGTCGTGTCGTGTCTCGTCCTCCTCCCGGCCCCTCGCCGCTGCTCCAGGTCCAGGCCATGGCGAACAACGGATCGCCGCGCGGCTCCGGCAGGAGGTGCTGCGGCACCCTCGTCACGCGCGTGGACCTCCTGGTGTTCCTCCTCGCCGCGGCGCTCTGCTCCGCGTCCTACTGCCTGGGGATATGGCACAACAGCCGCGGCGCCGCGGACAGCAGGGTCCTGCTGGGTCCGAGCGCCGCCGGCGCCGGCGCCGGCGCCACGTACTGCGGGGACGACGCCGACGCTGAGGGGCCGCCGCTCGACTTCCAGACGCACCACGCCGCCGACGCCGCCGGGCTCTCCGTGTCAACGGCGGCAGCGACGGAGAAGACGACGACAACGACGAACACGCGGCGGGCATTGATGACGACGCGCGGCGGTGCCGCGGGCGTGGACGGCAGCACGGCGCAACGCGGCGTGGCCTGGGCGGAAACCGCTCGTGGCCGCCGCGGCCTCCGGTTCACGGAAGCCGTCGCGTAGGTCCGTCCACGCCGTATGTCCAGGGCTCGATCGGCGCGCGCCGTGGTGGCTCCGGCGACCGGCCAGCCGTCGGAGCAACCACACGGCGTGTTTCATGCTCCCGGTCCTCAATCCCAATGCAGTTCAGGGTCGCCTGTTACCTTTTTTGGGGTGCGAATTTACCCTCTAGTCCTTGTGGGTTGTTTCTGAGAGTTTCAATCGTTTTCAGGGACTTGTGTGAACATTTTCTTATCATCAGCGAAACTGATAGCGACAGCTTTGAGAGTATCTAAACCGAGGAGAGTTTGGGGATTTTCTTCTTGGCGTGATGCGTTCGTGTAATGACGGGATGGCTCGGCCGGCCACTTCGCACTAAGGCTTTGTTTGGCTGCCAGTGTTTTTCAAACACGTGTTACCTGCTCCCCGCGTGGATTTGATTAATCCACTCCATCCACCCAACCCACGTCTGGGTTAAAACCCCCGCACAAGCACATTTGGAAGGACGTCTGTCTAGTTAGCTCGTGCAGGTTTCACTTGAATTTGAATACCAAAGCCCAAAAACACATACAATGCCTAATCTGAGCATGTATATAATTCACAAAATATGCTAGGATACTATAAGTTATAATAAAAATGCAAGTAGTAGAGCCTATGAAATTCAAAGAATAATCTTGGTAGAAAAAGTGCATATATATATACACACACATATATAAGAACATAAGACGATGCACCAATTTAACAAACATTCTTCATTTGTCCAAACTGATGGTGCAAAGCAAGTCCCAATCCTCCACACAGGTTCTGGCGTACACAATAACACAACACATGTTCTGTCGTTCATAAAAATAGTTCAGTTTAAATGGTTCTCAAATATGCAAATACATAAGTCTCAATCCTACACAGGTAACAAAATGACGGTGCAAAGAAAAAAAAACAGATTGATAGATCCTTGCCAGCAGCCTTGACCTTGACAGTCTCCTACAACAAACCAACATGCAAAGTTTAGTAAATGTAATGTAATGTTCAGTACATGGTCATCAGTAAAACAAATGATTTAGCTTCTGACATATAGAATGAATCAACAGTAATAGGATCAGTCAAGTCTGTTCAAGTGATGACTGAAACAATACTCTGAATTCTTAGCAAGACTAAACACAAACAAATATAGGAGTATGCAGTGCTCTTGTTCAGGATTGGCCACACAAATAAACTAGAGAACAGACCTAATAAGTAACCTTGCAAATTCCAGGATTTTATAACTGCTGCAAGTGCACTTGTTCATACAATAGGACAAGTTCAGTTTTTTGCTAAAAAAAACTAGGTTGCTCAGTTGTTGCTATACAACAGCAACAGGTGCATGCTTATATCAAGAATAAAGAAAATGTACGTGCAGCTGTCAGCTACTCGATCTACTCAGCTGTGCTTGACACTACTGAAGATGAATAGAGTTGCAGCTGACCAGTTTAAAAAGCCTCCTTTTCTGATGGCTACGGATCGATTCACTCTAGAAAGACAACAAGACTATGCTTTCTGACATTGATTTGTGCATACATTTACCGGTCATTAAAATACTATTAGTTGCTGAAATTTCGCCTGTCAGATGTAGATTTTGACCCACAGAACGAACTTCGTGTTTTATTTATGGGTAGAGATAGTTACGTTCTGACCGACAAATGAATGTAATTATTCAGTAATGTACTGCTACTGTCAATAGCAGGACCGGTCTATGCATGTTCAGTAATGTTCTGACCAACAGAACGAACTAACTGGTCCTGAAATGTTCTAGGCTCCTAATGTTTGTTCAGTTTACTCATCTGTAATTCTTTGTCTTGGCTAGCAATAATATAGTCTAGTACAATCAGAGCGCACTACTATTCCTACTGCTCAGATCAGATAGCAGATAGCAGAATCAGATAGCATATACAGATCAGATAGTACAATCAGAGCACACTACTATATTCAATTAGCATCCAACTGAAACGAGGTAAGTGGACACATGAATGGTGGAATAGGAGTGAGCTAGATATTTAGTAATCAACAGAATGTAACTTCAAATCCTCATTATTCAAACGGAACTGGATATTTCAACGATGAGTGAGCTGTGGTGCCACATATGCAGCAGCACCAGAAGCAATTTCCTAGCAACCAAAATAGCAATCAAATTCAGCATATTGGGGGGCCACAATAATTCTGGAATGCATTCAAGCATGCTGGACAACTCATCTGCATATGGTTTATCACATGAATGGTGGCATAGGAGTGCATGGATCAAATATGCAGCTAACAAATAGACTACAACACCAATCATTAAGTCTCAATATTCTATATCTGAAGCTTGAACCATACTATACATATATTTTAAAAAAAATCTTTACACAGTACATGGTTGTGTATGCATTGACAGACTATATTCAGTAAGAACTACAAAACTGCCAAGCTCTACTGGATCAACCAGATCTGACTCTACCGAATCGGACTCTATTGGATCAGTGGGAAAAGGAAGGTGAAATCGAAACCCTAATCACAAAGAACTGAATCGTCAGGAGACAAGGAAGAGGAGGGGGAGGGAGAGGCATACCAGAGCAGATTCAACAAGCCAGAGTGGAATCGAAGCGACGAGGAGGGGGGCGACGAGGAGCAGTCGGCCGGAGTGATGATGACGAGCAGGTACCCGGCAGGAGCGGCACGGGCGTGGCAGCGGCCGGAGGAGGCGGCCGGAGGCGGAGCACCGACGTGGAGGCGGCCGGAGGCGGAGCGCCGTCGCTCTCGCGTTCGCGTCTGTCTCGCGTCCGAGAAGAAACACGAGTCCGGTGGAGATTTTTCTGGCACCGGTGTATTCGAGTGTGTCTACGTGTATCTACGTGTATCAATTGCCAACACACTTGCAGCCAAACGCACTAGTTGGGCCGTCGTGTATCCTCACCCCGACGTGGGTTGGTTTCCACGGATGGGCTCAATCCACATCTAACCCGGCTCAAAACTCGTACAGCCAAACGAGGCCTTAGTGGGCGACCAAATCAAGAACAAGGGGGCTGCTGGCCGCCACGAAGAAGCGGGTGATGTCGTCAGCCAAGAAGACTTTTGAGAGCCGATCGAGTTGACATCTCTGTTGTACCACCATACTGTATAGCCAAAAGATTATAGCACCCAAACCATCACAATTTCCAGGAATTGTAAGCAAGCATCATTGTGGATTTTAAATAGCCTAGACTCTAGATGATCGAGAAATAAATCACGTCAAAGAAAATTTGGCAGCTTAGCTACGCCCTGTTTGCTGATTCCGGCGAATTTACCAGGTGATATCTGTTGAGCATTTGATCTAGTCTGGAGTTTTTAAACGTGTCAAGGATGAATCGATCACCCTCGACGCCTTACGAACAAACGATCCGTCCACTTCGCGACCGCGAACTGACTGAACCTGACAGGGTGGGTCGTTGTCTCGATGGCGAAGCAGTAGCCGCGAGCTTGCGGCCCTCACTGGTCCCTGCACTGACCGAACCGTTTCTGACCAGACTAGCCCATTGGCTTGACCTTTCTCTCGGCCCAATAGCCCACGTAATGAAACTCCGTAGCAATCCTCTCGGGTGGATGGCCATCGGCCCATCACAACGCAGTTCAGGAACGACCCAACAACATACTCCAGGACGACTTCTTCTACGAAATTCCTACTTCTTGTAACGGCACAGCTACTGTTCTGCAGCGGCATCCCAAATGTAGCCTGAACTAAGGTAGACTCTGCTGAAGCGTGGTTTCAAAACACAAGAATACATTTTTTTAGGAAATTTTTTTAAACAACATTAATTCGTATTCTCAACTTCAGTTTCAATTTATGGGTATTTAATTTAGGTAGACAACAGTACTTGTACTGCAAGCTAGTTTGCGAATGCTTCCTCTGTATTTTAAAGTGTCACATTTGGTTTGTACTTCAAACATTGCAATCTTTGACCAACTATTTTTAAAAACTCTTATGGTTTCACGATATGTAAATTATAATATGTATTATGATAGTATTTATCATAATAAATCTAAAAATATAAATCTTATGCATGAAACTATATATTTTTTAAAAAAACAA
Organism: Hyparrhenia diplandra; assembly: GCA_015847255.1. Taxonomy (NCBI): domain Eukaryota; kingdom Viridiplantae; phylum Streptophyta; class Magnoliopsida; order Poales; family Poaceae; genus Hyparrhenia; species Hyparrhenia diplandra. The sequence continues at coordinate 50,253 of JADLZK010001760.1, forward strand.
TGGTCAAAAGATACACGTGTTTGACTTAGAACAAAGTAAATGTAAACAGAGGGAGTACTATTGGTAACAACAGGTGAAAGATTGAAGGCATCTCAATTTTAACTGAATAAATAGAATATGAATCATCGATCAATCAGATAGATATAATAACGTCACATATAAACCCGAGAGTCACGTTCTGATGACATTATTATGTACAGTAAGACTGCGAACTGTATACATCTATCTATCTATGATTGCCCGAAAAAAAGTTTCCATGCTCTCTTCCTGGCTTCATTCAGTCCATTTTGCCAATCTTCACTTCCCACAGCTCCATCGCGAGGTCGGAACGCAGCTGAGGTAGTGGCACCACCCGCAGTGATCATTGGCGTTCACTCCTCTGAAAAGCATCCCCAGCCCAACGGCGAACCTGCGCAACACACACATGAGTTCAAATTCAGTCAAACCGACCTAACTGACACAACACTTTTTTTTTACCTTTTTCTTTTGGAGGGTGGTGAAACGAAAGCTGACAGAATGCATTAGATTAGATTAGCAATCATGGCCGGCGCATTAAGATATTAGCGAGTACTAACAAGTACTCCTACTAACAAGCGTGTTAGGTTTCAGAAAGGGGAGGCACCAGCATGTGATGCGATGCTTACCCGACGACAGCGAGGACCGAAGCCACGGCCAGCAGAGCCCATTGATAGGCCAGGTACTTCTTGCTGGTGTACTTGACGTCCGAGGGCAGCACGTAGCGCTGCATCCAGCCGTAGTGTGGGCGCATCAGGAAGACGAACCCCAGGAGGAAGCCGGTGAGGAACCCTCCGATGTGCGCGAAGTTGTCGACGTGCGGGAGGATGCCGATGGCGAGGTTGATGGCGATGACGATCAACAGGGTTACCAGGGCTGCAGCCTGCGGTGATTGGACATCACATTACTGGTTAAGTGAGCTAGGACGATTTACTACTGGTACGTACATTGCAATTTGAGGAGGGAAGAAGATGTGCACCTTGTTTGAATAAATGGTCCAGTTGGTGAAGAGCTCCGACAGCATGGCACCAAGGAGTCCGAACAGGGCTCCAGAAGCGCCGACAGAGATGGTGTTCCTGATGAACAGGGACGAGAGCACGCTGCCTCCAACGCCCGAAACAAGGTAGATGATGCCAATTCTCACTGCAAGGAAACGGCGGGAACAATGCAGATCCAGATCAATCAGACATAGTGCTACTCAAGCTGGATGGATGGTATTGGGGAGAGCGAGCGAGTAAGTTCCTGCAGCTAGCTGTGCATACCGTATCCAAACTGTTGCTCAAGCCTGAGACCGATGAGCACGAGGCTGACCATATTGGCTAGAAGGTGGGCGACACCGGCGTGCAGCCAGATGCAAGTGACGAGCCTCCATCCTTGGTGCTCCCGCACAACTTTGTCCCATTCAAGTGCCCCGAGCTTCTGCAGCCTGCGGGAAATTAAACAAGGTGTTCTCATGTGAGAAACCGTTCACCGTCCATCCATCAATTCCAAACAATTTCGAATTGCGTTTATTTTGGGCAAAGTAAATCTATACTTGAATGGCAAAACAATCAGAGATAGTGTAGGGCAGAGTCAGTTATGGAATTTTTTCTCTATATGCATCAATTACGGTCTGTATGTAGCATTGCTCCATCTATATCTCTCTAGCTAGTACATTCAGAGATAATCGAATGGAGAAGATATGGAACAGTAACTGAAGAAAGTCAGGAAAACGGATCGATCGGAGGGGCTCGATCGAGCACTTACGTGGCCGACGAGGGCCCGAGGAGCGGGTTCTCGCTGAGCGGCTGGAAGGAGAAGCGGTGGAGGAAGCCGCGGGCGACGCAGGCGCCGCGGCGAGACGAGGCGGCGGCGTGGGGGGGGCAGTTGTTGACGTACATCGCCACGGCGAACACCACGATGTTGACGGCGGCGACGAGCGGCACGAACCACGGCACCCACTCCCTCTCCCCATCCCGCTGCGGCGGGTACACGTGCTCCGGCGGCGGCGGCGGCGCCGAGTAGTGCTGCTTCCCGTTCCTCCCGCCCTTCTCCACGTCGTAGCGCGCGGCGGCCATGGTGGTGGCGGACTGGTTGGTGGTCGTAGCAAGCGGCGGCCGGCAGCGCGGTAGGTGCGCGTGCGGTGCGGCGGTGTGACGTGTTTAAGCGAGACGAGGTGGAAGTGGTGGAGGGATGTAGTGGAGACGTGCAAGGGGAGACGTGGGTGTGGGATATAAACGGCCGCGCCTGGCGGATGCCGGCCGGTGGTGGGCGGCGTTTGGACCTGACCTCGGCTTCGGCGGTTACGTGCGGTGTTTCCGGCGCGTCGCGTGTGTATTTGCGAGTTGGCAGGCAGGCGGAAGGTCAGGCGGCGAGGAAGCTGGCCCAACAACTTGTCGGCGCGGACGCGGCTGCACGGTTTCGATCGGTTCGTGTACGCGGCACCGGAACGCGCTTGCGAGCTGTACCTGCGCTCTGTACTCGCGCAACCCATGTGCAAGTGTGCCAGACACAGTAGTCCGTTGTCACGGCCGCATGCCCAGTCCATTGTGTGTTGTCACCTGTACACAGGTTTTTTTTACCGACCGGAACCCTAAAACCGCCGGGGTCCGGTAACGGTTTACCCGGTCCGGTTACGGTAAACCGGCCGGTTACCGGGCGGTTTGGGTTTTGAATTCAAATGAATTCAAATTTTCCGGCGTTCGGTAAAAATCGTTTTTACCGGTCGGTTTGAGCGGTTTACCGCCGGTATAAACGGTTTACGAAGCGGTTTTGAGAGGTTTGAACGGTTTTTTCAAAATTCAAAATTTAATTTTTTTATAAAATGCTAAAAAATTCCTAAAAATACTTCATGATTTGTAGAATCCAATGATGTCAAAATTACTCAAATTTGAGTGTGTTTAGTATGTTTTTCGACCTTCATGATTTAATGGGCCTTAATGGGCTATTTTGTGTATTTTTCTTTTTTTTTTTTTCAAACTTAGATTTGAAATTTTTTATACCAAACGAACTCAAATTTGAAAAAGTATTGCACCATTGGCTTCTATAAATCGCAAACTATTTTACGATATTTTTTCCACGATTTTTTTTCAACTTTTAGAATTTGAATTTCAAATTTTTTTTTTCTGCGTGGGACCGATACCGGCCGACCAGTAAAATCCGGTGAATCCGCTGGTTTACCGCTGAAAACCGCCGGTAAAAAACCCTGCCTGTACATGGTGATGGGTTTATTGATTGCGTGGGCAAAACCGGGCCAACCCATGGAGACACAAGTTTCGAGTGGTTTGAAACCCGCGGTTATGCGGTTTCCACGGACTGGACGAAAATGTACTAGTGCACAAGCAAGCGAGCAGCAGCTAGCCATGGCGGTCGAGCGTGGAGGAAAGCGGCGGAGCGGACCAAGTGTTGTGGCGGCGCCGGGCGCATTCTCCGTGGAGTTCTCGGCGACGGACATGTTCTCCCGCGACTTCCGGGTGCGAATTGCGGGTTCTTGGGCTGCGTCGAGGAGGCGCACCGGCCGGTGTCGTGGCGGCACGGTCTTGTGGCGTGGCTGGCTAAGAACGCCGAGATGACCAAGCGGGTGGTGGCGCACGTCAGCGGCGCCCCAAATGCCGCTATCCCATCAAGAAGAACCACGACGCAAACACATGATGTCCGGCGCTTTGCGGACACCGGTTTTGAGACAACCACCGGGATGCACGCGCTACGACTACCGCCACCGGCCGGTAGCGACGGATCAGTCACCGTCGCCGCCGAGGAGGAGGAGGAGGAGGTCTGCGGCGGAGGCACGCCAAGGCGTCGCCTGGATAGGTACATGTACCACTACGGCGGTGGGCGGGCAGCGGCAAGTCGTTGCACAAGGCGCCGCATGAGCAGTCGATGAGCTAGAGCGATCTTAGCTCGAGAGGCAGAGCAGGATAGTAGACGTTCGGCCCGATGGAGCTCGGGTTTGTCACGGAGGTGTACGGTGGATCGTCGATGGCTGGCGCGTGCTATGCTTGGCGGACATGTACGCCTACTTCGTTCCTAGATCCCAGCGCGGCGAGCGCGCAGGCGCGACCTGCAGCACCGGGCCAGCGGGTGGCTCCGAAAAGTGCGTGCGCGACATTCGCAACGGCGGCGAGGCGAAGACAAAGAAGAATTGAGGGGTAAAGCAGGTTTGGACCCGATTCAAACCATCATGTGTCTTGATTTGGTATGCGTTGGTGTGTTTCCATCTACTCGATTTGATATGTTATGCTATCATTCCCCCCGATATGCATCCGCTACACAACATATACAAAAAGAATCTTTTAGGAGGTATTTCCAAAATCAAAAGTGTGGCGGGAAGACCTTGAAACCGTCATGGTTAATGCCTCAATTAACCGTGTCGATCTTTTTTTATTAATCGAGACGGTTTGTAAAATACATTACCAAACGTGGTTTCTATTAAAAAACCCGCCTCTAGAAATAGCCATGTTAACTCGCGATGGTTCTCTAAAATGGTCCGCCTTGGAAAAAAACGTCGTGGCCCAAGTGACCCGACAAGGCCCGATATATGTGGCCCATATATAAATGGAAATTAGGGTATACAACTAGCCGGCCAGCACATTACTCTCCCTCCCCGAGCCGCCTTGCTCCCTGCTCATGCCTCCCTTTGTTGTCCTGACGGCGCGAGTGCTTCCTCTCCTCACTCTCTTCTCCCTAGTCTCTCCCACGCGCAGGTGATCCTCTCCTCTCGCTCTCCCCAACCGACGATGGGCTACGGCTCTACGTAGAGGAGCCTCAAGTGGGGCGCCAGCGGCGATGATGACATGGATATCCGATGGCGTCTTCGAGTGGGGAGCCACCTCCCTCCGGGGGAGGCCTCCCAAGTGCCGCGGGTGGCGAGCTACATGGGTAGCGATGCCTCCCAAGCACGGATCGAGGCCCCGACGGCGCCCCACCCCTTCCCCAGCGGTGGCCTAGGGCTGCTCAGCGTAGATCTGGCGTGGGCCCCTTTCTCTTCCGCCTATGAGTGGATCCGACAATGCGGCCTCCATGTTCTTTCTCCATCCACGGATCCTATAGCGATGTGTGTGGGGAGGTCGCGGGTCCGATGGTTCGAGGCTGGATACGCGGGTTGGGAAGTCGGGCTTTCGATGGCAAATCAAGTGGCGGATCGAGCATGCAAGCACGACGGTGGATCTAGGCCCAGATCCAGGCTCGGTATGGCTCTTGTCTTTTCTTTTTTATTCAATTTACCATGGTGGGGCGTGAAAACCGCCACAATAAAGGGCCACATTTACCGTTGCCATTTTTCATGGCGATCGTGGTGGATGGTAGACCACCATGGTAAAGAGCCACATTTGCCGTGACCATTTGTTTGTGGCAGTTTGAAATACCGCCACGATTAATGTCGTTTGATGGCCATGGTTAACTTTTTTGTACTATTGGATGGCCCTCACTTTGCCACGCATTACCATGCATGCAAAGCAAATCCATTAACACAACAATCCCAATCAATCCCTAGTGCGGCCGATCATCTAGACATGACTAGCGCCATAGGTCTAGTGTTTGATCCATTAGATGATCCTCAAGAAAAAATACACATGTTCATGATTATTGAAGTTGTGCCGGTTGTTACCGTAAATGATACTTTTTAGTTGAGATCCATTTTAAATTTTTTCCTCATATACGTGTCGACAGGGTCATGTCAAATACTATGATTACCGCAAAACATGGGAAATGTAGAATGCCAAAAGGTGGTATACTCAAGTGGTGTTCTATATTAGGACTATCAAAGAGGATCTACTTTGGTTTAATGTTGGAAGAAGTGTCGATTTGGGTGCATTAAGATACCTTAGAACCTACAAGGGTTCAATGTTGAGTCTCGAACACCATGCATTCATGTCTCAACCAATGGTATGCTCATGTGTTATTAATAAGGATAATTTGGTAATGTACCAGCTTGTGAGGATAGGTGATCACCATTGTGGTCTCAAGCATATAAATGGATGGAAGAGCATTGGGGAGATGTGTTACGATGAACACCAATTTTGCCATTCAATGAAACTAAGTAATGGGTAGCAAAACCAGGTTTTATGAGAGGTGGTTTGTGTGTCCACCTCGGCTTTGCATAGTGGGAGGTGGGTTTATATTGGGGTGAGGCAAAGATGAAAGACATTAAAGAAGGTATTATACTATGACATGGATATAGCCATGGTGGAAAATACTTGAAAACAATCGGGCAATACATTTGACATGAGGTGTCTTCGGATAGCGCAATAGCATGGCTACTCTTCCACCATTTGGTTCCAACAACGCAAGATGGAATTTTCGATGGTAAATCGATGGTTGCGATAGTGACAATGAAGAAGAGTAATAATATTTGTTTCTAAATTCTTATCTTTCTACTAAAAGGTGTAATTTATGAAACTTTAATAATAATGTAGTTTGCTTTAGATGGGAAATTGGGCACGCTGCATCGGGACGCACTTCTGCGATCTATACACCGGGTACTCACGTGACCCATGCAAGTGTGACGAACAACATTTGCCATGGCCTTATGCCTCATCCATTTTTTATGCTAAATACACTTAGATGCTCCGCCGGGTTCAGCCCCGACCCGCCCCTTTGCTGTCGTACCATTCATGTAGCAAATCCGGCAACACAACAATCCCAACCAATCCCTAGTACGGTGATCAACTAGAAATGCCTAGTGCCATAGATCTAGTGTTCGATCCATTAGATGGTCCTCAATAAAATACACAATTTCGTGATTGTCCTAGAATTATTGGTTGTAATGATACTTTAGTTGAGTTCCATTTTATCTCTCTTTCCTCGATATAGAGCATGTGGGCCATGTCAAATACTATGATTACTGCATGGGAAAAGTAGAATGCCAAAAGGTGGTATATTCAAGTGTTGTTCTATATTGGGACTATGAAGAGGATCTACTTTGGTTTAATGTTGGAAGAAGTGTAGTTGGGAGCATCAAGATGCTTTGGACACTATAAGGGTTCAATGTTGAGGAGTGTGAATGACATACATTGACGTCTCAAGCAATGGAATGGTCATGTGTGTTTGGCCATGTACCAGCTTTGTGAGAATAGGTGATCACTATTAGAGCTCAAGCATATGAAAGGATGGGAGAGCATTGTGGAGATGTGTTACGATGAATTCCAATTTTTTCATTCAACGAAGCTATGTATTGGGTGACAAAACAAGTCTCATGAGAGGTAGTTTGTGCGTCCACTCAGTCTAGAGAGTGGGAGGTGGGTTTATATTGTTGTGAGACAAAGATGGAAGACATCGAAAAGGTATTACGATATGACATAGTTACACAAGCCGGAAAATACCGGAAACAATTGGGTAGTGCATTTGATATGAGAGATCTTTGGATAACGCATAATAACATGGTTACTCTTCCCACCGACTTTTGCCACCTACGCTAACTTTTTTTATGTACTAGTGGATGGCCCACACTTTGCCACCGCTACCATGCATGTAGCAAATCTAGCAACAGAGCAATCCCCAACCAATCCCTTAGTGCGGGGCCGATCATCTAGACATGACTACCGCCATAGGTCTAGTGTTGATCCATTATCCTAAAGAAAAAATACATAAGCTCATGATTGCCCAAGCATTGTCTGTTGTTACCATAAATGATACTTTAGTTGAGTTACATTTTTATCTTTTTTTTCACAATATATGGGTCTATGGGTCATGTCAAATACTATGATTTCTTTAAAACATGGGACCGTAGAATGCCAAAAGGTGGTATATTCAAGCGGGGTTCTATATTAGGACTATCAAGAGGATCTACTTTGGTTTGATGTTGGAAGAAGTGTAATTGGGAGCATCAAGATGCCTTGGAAGCTACAAGGGTTCAATGTTGAGTGTGAACGCCATACATTCATGTCTGAAGCACCGGTATGCTCATGTGTTATTAACAAAGGGTTGTTTGGCCATGTACCGCCTTTTGTGAGAATATGTGATCACAATTGGGAGCTCAAGCATACAAATGGCTAGGAGAACATTGTGGAGATGTGTGAATTTTGCCATTCAACGAAGCTACATAATGGGTGGCAAAACACTTTTTATGAGAGTTGTATTGTGCCCGCACTTTCGGTCTAGAAAGTGGGAGGTGGGTTTATATTTGGGTGAGGCAAAGATGGAAGACATCGACAAGGTATTACCATATGACATGGATACTGACAATATGGAAAATGCGGGGAAACAATTGTGTAGTGCATTTGACATTAGGAGTCTTTGGATACATAATAAGAGCATTTCCAACAAGTGCCCAATAATTTTATCCCAATATCCATAAGTTTAACAACTCCCAAAATGGTATTTGAATGGAAAAAAACATCAATCTCCAACGAAAGGCCCAATAATAGACCCCAAAAACCGAATTTGGGTCCACCTAGAATCATAGTTGGCCCTAGAGTTGATCTTGGCCACGGCGATTCTTCCTCCATTGGCCGCGCGACGCCAATCTTTTTTGTTTCCTCAAGGCGACAGATCATTGTGAGCTGTGACGACGCCGAGCAGCTCCGAAGTTTCACGAAGAAGACGGCGAATTCAAGCACGCGGCGCCCCTCACTGAGGATCCCTTTAAATGCCTGCCGGGCATGTTCCCGAAGGGACCACCAAGGAGGCCGACGCTGCCGTGAGCCACGATTTGTACCCGAGGATTTCGAGGCCGAAGTTCCCGCCAAGAAGACAACTTCCAGCCTTCTCGACGGACCCGGCCGCCTCCCACGCCGCAGCCTTCGCTGAGGCTCGGGCGCCGCCGCAATCGCGCGAAAGCGGAAGGTCGCGCTTACTCCTCCCTCGCTGGCCGCCGGTACGATCGATCGTACACGCCGTGCTTTTGTCCGTGGCTACGACGACCCCATGCACCAAGAAGGCGTGGGCGCGCGCTGCGATCGCGACGCATTCTACACTACCAAGGGAGGCCGCCATGGCGCATCTGCATCGCTGAGTGCCCGCCGGATCTCGCTGGGAAGAGAGCGCCTTTCAACTTCCCCGCCATCCTCGAACGGGATCCCTCGCCGTAACTGCCGCGAAGCACAAGCCGGTGGTCATCGATAATCTACTCAGGATCCCCGACTCACCAAAAGTCATCGCGAAGCAAGCGCGGGCCATCGACATCGCGGAAGACGGCGCTGAGGATTCTTTTTCCCCACTGCTAAACCTCCCACTTTCGCGCGAGGAAGCGATAGGGAGGAGGATACGCGCTGGCTCGCATGGAAAATATATAGCGACGGGGGAATTTTTTTCGCGTGACCAAAAAATTGGGAGGTCATATAGGGTATTGTTGGAGAGTTGTTTTTCATCTTTTTCCAAAAAAACTAGGATTGAGAGGTCATATGGGGTACTGTTGGAGTTGCTTCTAACATGGCTACTCTTCCACCAACTTTTGCTGGCCACGATTAGCTTTTTCGGTACTAGTGCATGGCCCTCACTTTGCCACATACCATGCATGTAGCAAATCTAGCAACACAATAATCCTAACCAATCCCTAGTGCGACTGATCATCTAGACATGACTAGTGCCATAGGTCTAATGTTTGAACCATTAGATGACCCCCGAGAAAAAAATACACAAGTTCATGATTGTCCAAGCATTGCCGGTTGTTACCATAAATGATACTTTAGTTGAGTCCCATTTAATCTTTTTTTCCTCATATACGGGTCGATGGGTCATGTCAAATACTATGATTACTGCAAACATGGGAAATGTGGAATGCCAAAAGGTGGTATATTCAAGTGGTGTTCTATATTAGGATTATCAAGATGATCTACTTTGGTTTGATTAGAAGAAGTGCAGAAGTGCAGTTGGGCGCATCAAGATACCTTGGAAGCTACAAGGGTTCAATGTTGAGTGTGAACACCATACATTAATGTCTGAGGCAATGGTATGCTCATGCATTATTAAATAGGATTGTTTGGCCATGTACTGGCGTGTGAGAATAGGTGGTCACCATCGGGAGCTCAAGCATACGAAAGGATAGGAGAGCATTGTGGAGTTGTGTTACGATGAATTCCAATTTTACCATTCAATGATGCTACGTAATGGGTGAGAAAACAAGTTTTATGAGAGATGGTTTGTGCATCCACTCCGTTTAGAGAGTGGGAGGTGAGTTTATATTGGGGTGAAGACATCATACAATTATTACGATATGACATGGATACAAGCAAGATGAAACAATTGTGCAGTGCATTTGACATGAGGTAGCTTTGATACACTAATAGCATGGTTATGTTCTTCCACCAAATTCATGCCAAGAATGCAAGATGGAATTTGTGACGGTAAATCTTATGGTTGAAATAGAGAAAAATGAATAAGAGTAATAGCATCTGTTTCTAAATTCTTATTCTTCTGTAAAGGTGTGATTTATGAGACTTTGATAATTAATAACGTAGTTTGCTTTCGATGTGAAATTGGGCATGCGCCACCGGACGCGGCTAGAGATGTAGGTTGTTCCCATGATTGGGTCGATCGGGTCAAACTCCCGGGTCGCATCATTGACAAGGCGATTAATCGTGATTAATCGCCGCATCGTGAAAACTAATACTATATATTTAGCTCTTAATATATATCGTGAGTCCCTATCAATTATGGATTGCACATCTATATCGGGCAGAGGCAGCATCTGATCCAACAGATTTCGAGGGACTCCCTTCAATGTCAGGTGTGCATTATCACTTCCACGCTGTACATCGCCGGGTCCACATCTGCAAAAAGTGCGCAGTGAGGGATGGGGTAGGGGAAGACCGAAGAAGATAGCAAGTCCATGATAGAGGGACATTCAAGGTAGAGAGGGGAAAGGCAGAACATACCGCCATCGGAGTAGCTCATCCTCGTAGACCTGGCGCAGCACTTCGCCGGGCACCTCGCAGCTCCCGCGGCTCGCCGCCACCACTTCACCGTACCCCTAGTGACCGCCAGAGAGGAAGCGGAGAGAGAGGAGGCGGGTATGGGGAAATCCCGCTGGGGAAGGGGAAGGAATCCCGCACGGGAAGAGGAGCACGCAATTGGGCTAATTGCGGAACAGAAATTGCGTCAGTGAGAGTTGGGTGCCGCCCTTGCTACCTACTATAACCCTAACAGCAACGCGCCAAGCTAAAGCCCAGCAGCCCACATGAAAAGGCCCAAAAAAACATGAAACCGGGTCGCCCAGATGGTCTTGCCGACGACTAATCGCGATTAGACGGACGACCAATCGACGACGATTGGACGACTGGTCGAGTTCTGGCCGGGTCCAGGTACCCAACCGAACCCCTATGACCGACCAAGACGACTAATCGCGATTAATCGACGATCAGAAATTAGGGCGCTGTGCTCGTGCGAATCATGTGCAAGTGTAACAGACACATTTGCCACAAACACACGCCTCGTCCATTTTGTGCGTTGGATACACTCGGATGACTGCCGGGTTCGGGTCCCGCCGCAGCCTGCCCGTCTGTCCTGCTTCCTCTCGGCCTCCTTGCCGCGTCGTTCCTGCCGCAAGGC